>JANHGC010004293.1:47716-58868 GCA_027560395.1 Boaedon fuliginosus | reverse complement strand
GCCAGGGGTGTCAAACTCAAGGCCCATGGGCCGGATCCAGCTCGCAGTGCTTAGATCTGGCTCGCAGGGTTGCTCCGGAAACAATGAAGAACCAGTCCACAGTGCCTCTGCCAGTGAAAACAGAGCTCGTGAGGGCCTCGCACCACCCTCCCAGGCTCGATTTTTGCTGCCAGAGCGCTGCAGGAGGCAGTCACACCCAAAAACAGAGCCCAGGAGGGCTGCACAGAGCCCTCATGAGCTCTGTTTTCACTGGCAGAGTGGTAGCAAAACAAACTACTAGCAAAAGTGGCATTTGATCACACAAGCAGGGGTGGGTTTTAGCCGGTTTGGGCTGGTTTGGGCAAACCAGATGTTAATTTGATATCTGGTTCGCCGAACCGGTATTTGGAATGACCGGCTGGCCCTGCCCACCCCTCCCAGGAGTCTCCACACAGATGCCAGGTAAGTGTAGGGCATGTGCAGAGGCTCTGGGAGGGCTGTTTTTGCTTTCCCCAGGCTCCAGGAAGCCCTGGAGCCTGGGGAAGGTGAAAAGCAAGCTCCTGGAAGTTGCAGAAGGCCCAAAACTGGTCTATTTCCAGCCTCTGGGGGGCCTCCGGAAGTGTTGGAGGCTGTTTTCACCCTCCCAAGGCTCCAGGGAAGCCCCTGGAGCTTGGAGAGGGCAAAAATGCCCCCCCGGGCCATGGTGCAGGAGGCTGACTAGGCCATGCCCGCCATAGCCATGCCCAACCAGCAACCGTGCCGAGAACCGGTTGCTGGAATTTTTGAAACCCACCCCTATGAATGGATATGGGGAGTTTCATTGGCACGCTGACAAGATGATAGCCACAAGCATCATCAAAGCCTGCTCTTTTTTATTGGATGTTCTGGTTGTCTTTAACTCACCCATTCCCTGCTAATGCCCTTGAGTCTAGCTGTACCCAATCTAGCCTGATCTCCTCTTCTGTCCTATTTAGGAGAGCTCCAGAAAGCCAACAAAACATCCAATGCCAAGATATATCTGCACATGAAACCACAAGAATATTGTTTGTATGAAATAATAAAAAAAGCTTAATATTCATGTAGTATATACAATGTATTTATCACAAGAACAAGTCTTTTCTTCTGTGGAAATACAGTCCACAAGAAAAATTCTGGCAGTGAAGATTTCTGGTTCTGGACTCGACGGGACAGGGTTCTGTGGTTTCAGCCCAGACTTCCCCGATGGTGGGCTCCTTGAGGGGCCTACGACCTCCTGGAGGGAAGGTCAAAGAGAGGGAAGGACATTGGGACAGGTATAGGGGAATCAAATTTCCCCTGCCAGTCACTTCAACCTTCTGAAGCCTCCGACAGGTGAGGTGGAGCCAAGGCAACATGGTGGCCGATTAGCCAAGTCAGACCGGGACTAAGATCATGCTGGAGGAGACCTGACATAACAGGTTGCAGAAACGGGGTAAGTGACTATAAAAACCAAACGACCCCAAAAACCAAATGGGACATTCCCAAAAATATTAATTTAGTGGTGAATTTGGCAGTGTGGGGCAGAGGAAACAAAGGAAAGCTACCGCGCAACAATCAGCTGGTGAGAGGAGCCCTGGCAATGTTTACAAAAAACTTTGAAAATAAATAAGAAATTGAGATCCGAGAGTGCCACGAATAAACTGGATTAAGAAACACAAGGTTTATTTGGAGGACCCGCTGAGGGCTAGCATACAAAATGGAGGATTTAACAAAGAACTTACAAAATATATGGGAGCTCATGCCAAACTTGCGGATTCAGATGCAGACTGTTTTGATGAAGCTGGAGGAGCCCAATTTGATATTAAAATTAATCAACAGAAACAACTGAGGGATTTCCTTATTTGGCCAAAATATATTTGGATTAAAAAATATAAAGATAGGAAAAAAAAGCATAAAGGACTTGTGAAGTCGTGAAGAAATACATGCGATGATCAGTAAAGGGGGGAAATAAAACACTTAACATTGATACTAATGAGACAGAGAGAGAAAAAATGAACAAAAAGAAGGAATGGAATACTTTACAATTTGAACTCAAAGTTAAGGATCTTCAGGAACTAAAACAAGGCCAAGGAGAATACAGTTTAAAAAAGGGAAAGATGCTAGAAATAAACAAAGACAATCAGCAAAGGTACTTACAAATGGAAGGCATTTAGAGAAGGGGCGGATCTCTGGAGAACTGGAAAGGAATAACATTGAGACGAGAAAGGGACGAGATTGGCAAATTCGGGCACATGACCAAAGCTACAATCAAAAACAGGATGGGAGCCAGGGATTGGTCCTCTACAACAAAGAAGATGGAAGAAAACGTGGAAGCGTGACAATGGCTAGAACTGGTTGAAATTGGAGAAGGAAAGTGTGTGTGGGGGGGTGCTGGGAAATGTAATATTGTATTTGGGAGCAAGAGAGCTAAAGTATGCTTGTTTATGTTTGAATCTGTTCTCTTTCCTTCTGTGCTATATTGTTTTTTATTGCCATTAAGAATGACTTTACTATGATGATACTGTCTTTAGATAAAAATGGAAGTACTTAATTTTTTCTTATTCTTTACTGTTTTTTACTACAGTTCTTTAGAAGTAAGAAATGATAATATTAAATGAGCACATTGTAAACTTTCGGAGGTTTGTTTAATAGATATTGATAAAATGATGATTATGATGATGAAGAAAACATGTGAGGAAGGTAATGATATTAATTTAGAATTTTGAGATAGGATGTATGATTTATATCCCATGTTATCTAGAAAAAGCTATGCCTTACTACATAGAAAAATAAGTTAATATAGACAGGTTTAGTTAAATAATTAATGTAAATGAATGATAAGAGCTATGTATAATGGGAATGAAGAAGGAAAATGGGTGATAGATATTATAGACTACATTTTTGATTGAAAACTATAGCTCACAAATATTTGTAATAATTATAGTAAAAATGAAGATGATGTGATTAAATTTGTTAATGTATGAAAATGCAGGTCTTTGGATCTGCACCTGTTCAAAAGAACCATTTATGTTGTTAAAAGAAAAACCAATAAAATTTATTACAAAAAAAAAATAAAGCCCCGGCTGCTGCCTTATTCCAGGCCACAACTAGAGCTTCAGCCAAGCTGTGGGCAAGGAAATCAGGTATCTCCCCAAGGTCCTTCTGAAACCCATCTGGGTCCATTAGGCACCTGGGGCAGAACCACCTAATCGATTCCACCTCCCTGTGGCAGGGAGTAGTCATCAGGATATCCAATCTTAGCAGGGAATGCTCTGACCATGGCAATGGTTGGATGATTTCATCCCCCAAGTCCAGATCACAACATCCTTACTCCGAGATAAACACCAGGTCAAATGTGTGTCCCCCTCTATGGGTCAGGCCCTGAACTACCTGAGTTAGGTCCATGGTTGCCATGGAGGCCATGAACTCCTGGGTCGCATCAAAGGCTTCGCCAAGAGTTGGCAGGTTGAAATCCCCAAGCACCATCAGTCTGGGGAACTCCACTGCCAGCCCAACTACTGCTTCTAGCAGCATTGGCAGGGCTGTTGCTATGTAGCTGGGGGGCAGGTACATAAGCAGCAAGCCCAACGGAACTCCTGAGTCCAATTTCAAGAGGAGAAAATCACACCACCTCATCCATCTCACCTCGGAGGCTATTTTGGCCTCATAATGAATGGTAGCAGAGGATGGTTTAGATTTATTGCTCTCTACCAATGCGGGGTGGCAGGTTAGATAGTTAGACTGATCTATGCCTAGCCATGAAGAAGAAGAAGAAAAAGAGGGGACGGATTTCCCCCTCAAGCAGCTTGGAAATGCTTTCAGAGAGAACATCTTCTGCATGTGATCATGATAAACAGAAGGGTTCATCTTTTTTTCCAGCCCAGGAGTCTCAAGCACAAGTGCCTACAGAGGAGAATGCCACTCCTAAAAGGTCAGTGTATTCCTGGGGCCCTGATGTATCCACTGAAACTCACTCCCTAAATGTTTCAGAGTAATTTCAAACTTCAGAAGCAGATTTGTAGCAAGCTGAATGGCAGGTCCTAGAGCCTTCCATATATCAGCCTGAAGAAGCCTATGAATTACAGGGTGCAAAGCCAAAGCAACAGACATATGTTGAATCTTCTAACCCCCATGATAAACATATGCTATTTAAAGCTAGGCAAGAAGAATATATCATGGATTCAGCTGACAGAAATCTAAGAATTAGCAAAGCTAAAAATAGAATACATGCTGCCAAATTGGATTTCCTCCAGTCCCAAAAGAGGCTGTAAAAGGCACGTAAAGATGCACAAAGGGAGATGGAAGATGCTATAGCCCAGATGCATTCCGAGTCTCAATCTGCTCAGCTGAATGTCCAGGCAATGCCAGACAGACAGGTTATAGAGTCACCAGTGCTTCCCAAAGCTGTTTCGCCTCCCCTAATGGCTGCAGCTCCATCTGGTGGTCAACCTGATCAGCAAGTTAATTTAAAGCAGAGAATTGATGACCTGGAAGCAGAATTACATGGTCTTCATGCTAGAAGGTTACTCTAACTACAGGCCCCACCCATCTTAGCTCGGCCAGTAGATGCAGTACCACCACCTATGGTTCCTGCACAGATTGCAGCCGGAATTCCACCAAATGTTCCAGCGCAAGTGCAACCACATTTGGCTCCACCTGCAGCGCCACCTCCAGGTCCACCTGGAATTGCACCTCCAATGCATCAAGCTCCACCTGCAGCACCACCTGTTGGTCAATGCAGAATTGCACCCCAATTTCCACAAATGCAATCAACGTTCCTGTTCCAGCAGCAGTGCCAGCACAGCAACCAATGCATGTTTATGCTACATCCCCATTGCCTGGGATCCAGAAGCTGATGCAGTCTAGGGAAAACTACATCCAGTGGTCTATGGAAATGAGACTGCTGTTAATGAGGGAAGGTATTCACAATATGATCTTCAATCCACCTAATCCGCATGGACTCCAGAAATGGACACTTTATACATCAAAGTCTATAGATCATTGATGATGTCCATTGACATAGTTTTGCAGATAAGTTTTCCCAGGGATGAAATGGCCCAACAAATTTGGACTCTATTGGAAGTAACATATCAAACAACATCTCGAGAAACCACTAGCATGCTTCTTTGACAGTTTTATGCTTTGAGACTGAAACTAGGTACCAGTGTTCGTGAACACTTGTCAACCTTAAAGAACATGTGTGCGGAATTAGGACAAAGGAGACATGTTATGTCAGAAATGGAGATTGTCGGTCACATTGTTACTTCGATCAATAGTGAGAAATGGCAGAAAGCCATTGCCAAAATTGACCAGGCACCCTGCATCAACACAGTAGTGCACCATGCATCCATGTTTGATGGAAGAGGTTCCACCACCTCGAGTTCCCCATATGGGTGAAGAGAGGCAGGATATAAATTGAAATAATAACAACAATAATAATAATAATAATAATAATAATAATAATAATAATAATAATAATAATGATGATGATGATGATGATGATGATGATGATAATAATGATAATAATAATTATTATTATTATTATTTATTAGATTTATATCCCGCCTCTCTTCACCCAAAAGGGGGACTCGAGGCGGCCTTACAAAAATATTACACAAATATTTTTAAAATAAGATAGGATAAATCATTATCCTTCTGCTCAGGTAATTACCAACAGGATAATCTTCCCCACAATCAAGATGAGATGTGAAATACATCAAGGATGCCTACACTCTCCTTTAATATTTAATTTTACGTTGGAAACTTGTCTGCTTAATAAGACAATTTGACAATATTCAAGGTGTTTGTAGATCAGAAAATAAATATAAATTGCTGCTTATTGTTATATGCAGATTGTATTTTGGGTCTGTTTAATGATAACCACCAATCTTTACCTTAGTTTGTAGAAATATAATATAATAGCAATATAATAAATACCCTGGATACACAATAAAATGGAATAAATAAAACACCATGCCAATTGGTAATAAGGGTCTCATGGAAGTAAGGGGGAAAAACAAAGATTTGTTTATTGCCATGTTTACATTAAATAACTAGGGATAATTATTCTTAGCAAGATATGCTGCTTAATAGATGCAAAGTATTTTAATTATATCACTCTGATAAAATAAGATATTACATGATGGATAAAAATATTGATATATTTGATGGATGTGAACAGGACTTCAATAACCTTATTTAAACTTATGTCTTGATTTGATTTTTGCCAAATAATGATTTTCTCTCTCTCTTTTAAGGAGTATGTGCTCCATTTACATTCCATGTTAAGCGTTTGTAATCCGTAATCAAGCCAAAAATTTAGAAGAACCATGTGTTGGAATGTGGTCTGGATTCCTGGAGGGAAGAGTTGTATTCTCTTTGCTATCTCTTTGCTATCAAGAGATAGCAAAGCATGAAAGGTTTAATTGAGAAGAAGAGAGTTAAAAGATTCTTTCCTAGTGATTCCCAGAATATATCTATAGTAATACAAATAGTTGCTTTAGTTTGGCAAGATTTCTGCCTATGTGAGGAACAATAAAGGAAACTATTCAGAAGTAACTCCATGTGTCTTTCTTGGTTTTGGGGTCCTGATGAGTCAATACTTGACTCAACTAGTTTAGTATTATTATTTTAGTATCTGGTTGCACCTGTCCAGGTTTTTGGGTAGTCTCATCTGACATCTCCACTACTAATTCTTTATTTTTTTTTCTAGAAATACTTTTCTAGAAAAGTACTCTTTTCTCTTACACAAAATTCTAATTGAAATTTATTTAAGAACAATTAAATGTATACTATCAATTTTCAATCTTGTATTAAAATGCTGCTGCAAAATCTGATTGCTTGTCTTCTTCCTGACAAAGCACATCAAGACATCCCTTGGAACATTTCTTATTCTCACAAATTTGTGTAAATTAAGGGTGGCTGGGAGGAAGAAGGGAATAAATAAAAAATTGGTTTATTTGATTATTTATTTTATTTTATTTAAATTTATAGGCCACCCAATCCCGAAGGACTCATTATGGTTAAATGAGTTTCTATCTCTGATGATGCTTAATGATTATCTTGACTGGATAATGGGCTGTGGGTAGAAAATATTTCACTGAGTGTAATGAATTAGTTTGCAATATACATTTTTGATATGTAAACAAGGGGTAACTATTTCTGGTAATGTTTAATAGTTTTTTAATTATTTCAATGTTTAACTGTAAATTGGTATTAGGGTTTAATTATTAAAGAGAGGAATGATTGGGATTTAAATTAAATGAAAAGGGAAATTATATAGTTATTAGCTATTTCTATTAATTTTTACTGGACTTTTTCAGATTAATAAGGGGAAACGAAGATTTAGAAATGAGATATTAGAAAAAAAGGGGAGATATATAATGGAGCTATATTTGACTGAATTTTAAGAGGCGGTGATAAGTTGTTAATGTTGAATATACTTGCTGGGGATGAAAAGGAAAGTTCCTTTTTCTGCTATTTTCTTTTGAGGAATTTTTTTCTATACTTTTTAAATGTTTTTCTCTCTCTTTTTATTGTATTTTTATATTAATTGCTTGTTTTCATTTTATCTTTTTTAATATAATTTTTAATAAAAGTAATGAATAAAAGGACAGGAGGCAGATTTGCTTTTTTTCTTTCTTTTTTAAATTAATCATTTCCCTCCTTTCTGATTTCAAAGCAAAAGAAAATGGCTCCTCAGATTGCCCTCAGAAACTTGGTTTCAATTCTTTTTGTTAGCTATTATGCTGACATGAACTTTCTGTATAGATTTGTTTGGAACATAATAAACAACTATTTAGTAGTGTGCAAAATTAATTAAAACCAAACCATTCAATAACGATCCAACAGTAAATCTTTAAAGTTCAGTGAATCACATACTCAAATTGTCGTACTGTAAAAATACAATAAAAATTACATTTGCTAAAAAGAGCCAGCCAGTTCAGGAAACGAAAACATGATCAGGGTCACAACAATTCCAACAAGGGTAACTTAATTAATCTTTATAATTCTGGAAGGAGAGGAATTATATGTGCAGCTGTGAATAGCATTTGGTGTAGCACAGAAAGCATTCCTTTTATCAGCAAATGTGCTACTATGCTTGTATGTTTGTGGACCTTGTTGGTTTGTTTGTTAGGGCCTTTGAATCAGTATTGACATGAACATTTAACAGAATTTTCTTTCTACTCTACATATACAGATGGTGGGGGGAGAGAGGGAGACATGTATTATATTGGCTGTTATAGGGGTTATGTAGGGGTCATAGCTGGCTTTATAGGTTGTCTGACCTCCCAGGTTTGGTTGAAGTTTGCTGAGGGTGATGCAATGAAGAAAATACCCCTAGAATATTGTACAATGTAGTGAGTTTTGTGTTTTCTGCTAAATGGTAGTGGGTTAATCCTATTATATCCTGAAAGATAATCCCATCATCCTGGATCTGAAAGTCTTTTGTTTTGAAGATAGGCTGGCCCAGTCTTTCTTAATGGGCACAAAATATTTGCTGGGAACAGTGAGCTGGGGCTCTGAGTTTTTTATTTTTATTTCTCTTTTAGGGAAAATATTTTATCCTACATTTTCAATATTCCTCAAAACATTTCATTCTTCCAGGAGGAGTGGGGGGTGGCTTGCCACAAAGGCAAAACAATCTTAAGTTTCTTCCTCATTCCCTCCTTCCTTTCAAGATTGAGCTCGAGTTTACCCCATGGCTGTTGAATAACTTCTTCAAGGCCATTTCTTCATTCCTCTACAGAAACAGAACTTGTGTTCCTGCATTTATACTTATGAAAGAACACAGGGCACTACCCTGAGCAGATTAAAATTTCCCCATTCCTATATTAAATACATGAGCCTCCTAAATAGTAACATTAACATTTTATGGAGTAAAACGACAAAACCTAGCCAACTTGTAATAAAAAATAAAACAAAAGTACAGTTGTCTCAGGTAGCATTTAGAATTAAAACTACTGGAAATTTTCAATGTGTAAGGGGAATTGAAAAAGAAAACCATTCCAGATGAAAGCAATGAGAAAAGCAAACCATTTCTATATTCTTGCCAAGAAAATTATGAGAAGGTATTAATGAAGTCTTATGGAGTACAGCCAAAGTTTAATTACCTTTTAAATTTTTTGGAGAAACTTCTATCTTCTAATGATGTCTCGAGCACATCTTCTGCATTTTTAAAACAGTTCTGATACAGTCTGATGGGAAAGTAACATCCTTTGCTTGCTTGTATTTCCAGAGGAGAAGAACATTTCAATCAAATTCACATGGATGTCATCCGGGGTTCATGTACTGACTAGTTACATGGTGGACAAGGATGATATGTGCATACCTTGTCTTTCACTGGCAGTTCACCGTCTGCACTATTCCTAGCTTCCCAGCCCTCATTAAATCCCATATATCCTCTGTGAGGGTTTTTCAGATGGAAAAACAGTGGGAAGAAGAGTGATGGAGAAATATATACTGTATATCAGAAAACGACAGAACCCTCTACCAACTTTGAACCTCTAAAGGAAGATCTAAAAGACAACCAGAGTATATGTGAGAAATTTTTGAAACATCTCAAGAATGAAATTGAAAAAAGATAACTGTATTTTGCAAAGAGCAAAAAACAGCTAGAAAGTCAGGCAACAGAAACAGGATTAATTTCTTCTACTTAAATGGAACCTCTTCTGAATTCAGCCCTAACTCTAATTTCCATTTGAAAACAGTCCATCTAAACAAACTTTCCTTATCTCACATCTTTTGCATTAAAGAATAGAAAAATCACCAGAGGGATTAAGCTAATTTCCATTTTATTCATATATTTCTAAACAAGGACATGTATCAAAAATCCATCTAAAGGAAAATGTTTTTATTTTAAAGACTCATGAATTATATTAATTTGGATAGGCCATAAGTGAATAACCCTAAAAGATCCCACAGCGACAACTAGCTATTCACTTTTATTTGTTTATAAACATAAGTGGGGAAAAGATTAAGTAAAAGCAAAAAGCCAGCTGAGAGCAAAGGTATTATTAAATGTTTTTATTTTAAAATTGCTTTCAAAAATACCTGTCACTCCCATGCCTTATTCAATATTGCTCTGGAACTATACATTGCTTTTATTCTCTATTTCAAGCAAGTTAATAGGAATAGAATTACAGATTACTTAGTAGTGATTAAGAAGTTTGGTTCCAAGTCTTGCAAAATTAAAAAAGTAAAAAAAAACCCTCTAGCGTCTTTGCCTTAATAACACTCTCAAAGATCTTCTGATGAGTAGGTAACAACATACTATAGGAGTGAAAAAAGGACAGAAATGCCTGTGTTATTAAAGTTGTTCTATTTAACTGTGTTGCTTAATCAGATTTTTGTGACCAGAATCATTAGTAGAATGAAGATGTTAATTTGCACCTATTCTATTCTTTCCAGTACATGTTTCCATCTTACCTGGAGGAAGATTGTTACCTTCCAAGTTATTTTTCTCTATTTTAAAAAAAATACCCTTCTAGAGTTTTTTTGCTTCCATGTTTAATCATGAGCTAGGCATTTTGGCTCTTTGTTTTCATTTTTCTTCAAAAGTGAGAAAGGTTAATGAGAGACAAACAGAAACCTTTGCCAGAAGCCTTGTGTTTTGATCTGTAAGCGTAGGGATGTAACAACACGGTTTATCAAATGGTTGGATTCTTGCCCACGTATGGATACTTTTAACAAACAATAAAAAATGTTCTTGCTGAAAAAGATGCTCTTTATTAGTTGCAGACAGCAGCATTAGTTGGTCTCAGAAAATGTGCCACCATGCGTGTTCAAAATCTAAAAAGGAAAGCAGGAGATGTAATAGCTAAAATTCATAGCCTTGACTTGTTATTTTTTGAAAAAGAAAAAAAAAGATTGTGCAACTTTAATAAGAAAAGTTATTATTGTTAATTCTATTTAGTGCCCCACTGATAGTTACTGTATATACAAGGGATGGAAATGTACAGTTTCCATCATGACACATAAATTGGAGATAAATAATCTTCTCCCATGATATATCCAGGGTCAGGGGTGGGTTTCTCCCGGTTCGCTGGTTACCCGCTTTGTGGGTGTGCTTTCCGAATGTCTGTCAAAAGCGTGCTGCACGCGATCGATTCAGAAATTTTGGTGCGGTTCTGCAAGCACTCTCACAGAACAGCTGTGCGGCGGATATCCGCGGATA
>JANHGC010004293.1:29430-39678 GCA_027560395.1 Boaedon fuliginosus | reverse complement strand
GAGCCTGGTGGGATTTGATCTGACAACCTGCTGAACAAGTCAGCAGAGATAGGCTGAGTGCTGCATTTAACCACTGCACCACCGAGGCTCTTAACACACAGTTGTCATCAGTTTACGAATTCCTGCTTGTACACACAACAGCAACCCCGGTGACACCATTTTTGTTATATACAGTATATATAAAACAGCTATCCCCTTTCAATCACCATTAAAACTACATCTTCACAACCCTGCAGGTGTTCATCAACTCCACTTAGCAGTTCCATTTTCAATCAGAACTGTAACATCCTTCCTTTATTTTTTAGACCAGACAGTAGCATATTTCATTTCATTCCTGTATGCTCTGTAGTTTTTAGTTTTCTTTTTTCCCAAACTATCATATAGCATGATAATCACTGGAATGGCTCACAGATATTGCTCTCTGATATTCATCATTGCTTTGATCAAACGAAGCTTTCCCATAATGCATTTTATTAGCACAGACATAATGTAAACTAGGTATAACTATCCTGTGTTTATCATTGATGTAGTACTGCAGTGTGTCTTTCCGGTGGTGTCTGGATAACATCTTGAGGCCTGTTATTGACCATGCTAACAACATGACGTTGCCAATTCCTTCATTCCATTTTTTAAATTTGTTTGTTCCATTTGGGAGCATCCTCTTAATCCAAGATGACTTCCCTTTTTCTGGGAGAAGAACTGTATTCAGACCATGCTCTAAAAGGTAATTGGTGGTTCCAGAGCAAAATCTTAATTTATGTCATGTGCATTTATATATAATTAAATAAACTTAGTAATTTATCTCTCTAGACATACATTAATTATATGTTTTCCTCCTGCCACATTAAACATGATGGCATCAGACATCAGTAGGAGTACCAATCAAAGTGGTCCAAAGTTTCATAAGATGCCCCTTTTTCTTTAGAATCCAGGTCTGTCACTCAACCCTAGATTCATTTTTATGCTGAACAGTTAGCCTTCTCCACCTCTTGCCCATAGATTCTCAGGTCATTTCTACAGTCATTAGCAAATTAAATGAAGGGATGCAGCTATTCTGCAAGTGCAAGGAAAGTTAACATTTTATCCTATTTTTTTCTCATCCTGTCCTTTCTAACAAGTCATTAATGTTATTAAGTGACTCCTTCAATGGACTCCTTTCACTTCTAAAAATGACCAGATCATCAGGATGGGATATATATCTAGGTTCAGTCCCCCCTTTTTTCTTATCTTTCCTGACAAACCACTCTCCTTCACAGTTTTATCTTTATAATTGATGAACTGTATATGACATAATTTACAATCTTGTCAAGCAACCTTCAAAATTGCACACCAGCTTTTTCAACACTTTTAAGTTTGGCTTGCTCGAAGACTCATTCTATTCCTATCAGCAGTATTTTTCTTCTTTTGGAGCCCAACAAAATAATGTGGGATATTGCATTTGAGAGAAGAACAAAATTATATTACCATCCTGGGAAATATATTTGGATTTCTCAGTTCATGTTTTGATGTGCAGGTCTATAATCAAGGTGCTGCAACTGGTCACAGTTTTATATTCTATATTATCACACCATACTGACAGAAGGACAAAAGGTGGTTATTCATGCTTAATCTTCAAGCTAAAAGGATATGACTAGAATGAAAGGGACATAGCCTGAAGGGCAATACACATAATCCTTGCAAACTTTGCGTGTGATTACCATATTCCCACATGTATGAATTAGAAATATTATGAAGCATATAGCATGTCTCATTTTGAATTAAGAGCACATAGCAACTCTAAACCTTTCATTGGAATGTTCTAAGTGATCTTATTCAAATGAAACTTTCAAATGAAACAATTTAAAGCTGGTTGAGCATTCTGTGTCCCATTATGAAAGAAGTATCATCCAATACTCAACTATTCAACCTAAGTAGCATAGTAATGTCTTTTTGAAAATATTATATACCGGCTTGTTGAACTCGGGCCTCCCTTCGCACTATTATGTGCATCTTCTTGTGATGGTTGATGCTGAAATGTAGAATGGATTTAAAAATGAAACAAGTATTGATATTCAAAGGCAGTCTGAAAGTTCAACATCAGCAGGGCACAATAACACCCGCAAATTGGATGCCAGCATCATCTCTGCAGACCAACGTTGTATTTAGTCATGAATTTATAACATCGAGCACTAGTATTTGTGTGTAAAACACACAACTTTGCATTTTGCTGGACTGTGTCTGCATTTTTAAAACTTTGTTTTATAGAATACAAAACAGTAAACCGGAAGACTCCCTGGCCATTTCATGCTGTGGCTCAGCAGACCAAAGTATACTAAATTTAATTCAACTTTGGAGTTCAATAACTACTTAAGTATCACCAATTGTTGGAGAGAGATTGACTGAGCTGGGGGAAGGAGTCAAGTGGGGAATTAGTCTGGAATCATTACATGGGAACAAGAGGGCAAAGTCTGAACCCCCCACCCCCCACCTCCAAATACTGTTGAACCTTATCTAGTTTTGCCTAGGTGCAAACTGCAAGTGTGAGAAGATGGCTGTGAAATAGGCATGGAACAATAAAGTAGAGAATTTGAACTCTTCACATTTGGGTTTGGTTGCCCATGCCTGACACCAGTGGGAAATCATCATACCAGGAAGAACACAATCCATGCCATTGATTAGCAGCCTGTATTGAGCAAGTCCCCATCAACAGGGTCTCTTTATATCTTCTGAGATAAAGAGTTAGAAATGTGAGTAGAATAAAGGTATCCAATTCATCTCAGATATATGACTCAGCTGAAACAGACTAAACATACCTTAACTTTCTCTCTCTGTACACACACGGTGCACTTATCAGGGTAGCATAAAAACAATGAAATCTTTTCCACCAGAATTACTTAAATTTCATGCTCAGGTACAAGCAGGTGACCCATTTTGAGATTGAATTGTGTGCTCCTCCCTATTGTGCATCTGCCTTGGCTGTTTTGAAACCAAATTCATTGTGTCTTTAAGTGGAGATTGCAATAAACTTGAATAAATGTGTAAAACTGATACAAACTGGCAGAGGTCTGCCAGGAGCAACACCATGGCTGCTAGAAATCTGGGTGTCAAAGGTTTGTAATTAGCAGGATATAGAAAAGAGGCCTTGAATGTCAAGATGAATAGCAGAAATGAGTTCTAGTTAAATCCCAGGATGAGATAAGGGGTAGATGAAGTAGAAACTGAAAGGAAAGCAAAATTGGGGACCTTCAGGAGGGAAAGGAAGGCTGTCTCATAGAATTGAGAGGGAAAATTGAAGTGAGAGTTTGGATAAAGAGCATGGTATTGTGGGGTGCATAGAAAAAAAAAACACATTGAGAAACAAGGAGCACTGGACTTAGGGATTTTACTTGATGCAAACAGGATTCTCCCTCTTTTGACACCTGAAATGGTAAAAGAGGAAATAAAGAAGAAGGATAAGATAAGCCAACACAGTATTTACCCAGCAAGATCACATCTGGAAGAATAGGTGGAAAAAGGAAAGATAATGATTGGGAAAGAATAAAATCAGTTGTGTGATTGCAAAACACAAAGGTGCAAGTATAATGTCTACAATGGACTACAGAACTGTGAAGCAAGAATTGTTCAAGACAAACTTGATTTCATATCTACATACGATGTCTGCAATGCTACCAACTAGCACCAGAAAATATGTGGGGCTCTTATGTTTGTTTAATTCATTTTAGAGAATTGTATGCTACTTGAAGTTGGTTAATGGGAATGGACTACAAGGCCGTAAATAAAAATAAAATAAAACAGAAAGAGAGAAGTTAAGATTATGTAATGACATTTTCCCTTTAATTGAATCTTTCCAATTTACAGCATTTGTGAAAGATTAATTTTAAGTCCTTTTCCAATGCATATTTAAGTTTTCATGGCTGAGATAGTTTACCAGTGAAAAACAGAAGCGGCTCTTTTAGATGGTGTCATAATGAACATAATAAAGCAAAGTAGGCATGGCAAAATTATGCAGAGCAAGTACTCTGAAATGAATATCACTGGAACTATCTACTCTTCATTCAGACAATGTTGTGCATTGCATGTTAATATTTTATGCAATGTTATATTGTAATTTTTAATGGGGAAAATACTTAGGCTAATTTATTATTCAATTGGAATGGATCTTTCAGACCAATGATCCAATGTGCTGCTGAAAGGAAATTTAAGCATTGTTAACAGTTCGTTGTTAACTTCCTTCAGTGAGGAACTAACCACTTTCCTAGATAATAGATGACACTATAAAACTGTTCTTCATGGAAGTTTTTCCTAATGTTTAATTGGAATCTTCCTTCCTTTCTGCACCTATGTATATTGGCCAGTTTAATACAGGTAGTCCTCAAGTTACAATGGCAATTGGGATTGGATTTTTCATGGCTAACTGATGCAATTACAAAGTGTGACTGCTTTGCTTAGGGACAGCAATCCTGGCAGTCCCAGGTGCCACTGTAACCCCAGAACAACATGGGTTGCTAAGTGAAGACCTCATGGACCATGATGTGAGAAGAGGCAGGATTCCCAGTCAAATGGGCTGGGAGGTAAGAGTTGTGGGTGACAACTTCGTATAGGGGGTTGGGTGCTGCAGTCAGGTCCTAGTGCACATGGGCAGAGGGGCATCTGTTGGAGGTGGCCCTAGGGAATGCAGACAGGTGAGTGCTGTTGCACCACCAGGGAGAGAAGGAGCCAGGGCTACAAGCCTTCCACTCCATGTACTATTGCTAGCCAGGGCAATTGTTCCATTAGGGACATTGCTGCATGGCTTCCCCCCATGTGAGTGGGATGTTTGGCAGCAATTCCTGGTAGCTTCTCAGCCTTCCTAGGTAGCAAAGAGTTCAGAGGGGGAGGCAATGATAGGGGGCAGGGAGTTGCACAGCATGGACAACATAGCGTCTGCACTGTAGGGCTTGAGGCCCATCTGTGCTGGCAGAGAGGAGGAAGGTGAAGAAGATAAGATTGTTATCGGGGGGCAATAGTAGAAGTGGCATTTTAATAATCTGATCAGGGGGTGCCATGACAGCCAAAACTTTGAGGAATATAGAACATCAGAGTTGGAAGGAACCTAGAAGGTGTTCTAGTCCAATCCCTTCTCAAGCAGGATGCCATATACCATTTCAGACAAATGGCTCTCTAGTCTCTTCTTAAAATCCTCCAGTGATGGAGCATCCACAACTTCTGAAGGCAAGGTTTTCCACTGGTTGATTGTTCTCACTGTCAGGAAATTTCTCTGTAGGTCTATATTGCTTCTCTCCTTGGTTAGTTTCTATCCATTGTTTCTTATCTTGCCTTCTTGCCTAGCCTGATTGTATGATGGGGGGGGGGTGTATGTGCGGTGTGAGAGCCAAAACTCTGAAGACTATTTACAAGTGCATTTTTTAGCACTGTCATAACTTTGAGTAGTCACTGAACAAATGGACATAACTTGAGGACTACCTGTAACAAACAAATCAGAATTGCTAAATTTAAAGCCTCTCATTTTTTTCCGTACTGGCAACATGCTTGCTGCTGAATATCTCTGACCTACTTCTAAATTTTTGAAATAAATACATTCCAGAAACTCTGTAGAGAATAGTTCCATACTGTTCTTTGTTCTCTATTGAGTATTGTTCAGCATTGTTTTCACAACTTCAAAGAACAGTGTAAAATCAACCAATACACACTTTAACAGTGCTGGTCTTGAAATTAAATGCTCCGTTGAGAGAAAGAGCTTCCATTAGTGGAAGTTAAGAGTGCCCTGAAGCTCCACCAAGTTGTAGGGTTACAAGGGAAAAAGAGGAGATTTATTATTATTTTGTGTACATGGCAACTGCACTAGTAGTTCTCACTCTCTGGTAGCACCATGGGAATGGATTAATCTGAATTAATGGATATATGTATGTACAGTATGTATTTATGTATGTATGTATGTATGTATGTATGTATGTATGCATGCATGCATGTATGTATATAAAATTGTTGGGATATTAAAACTCCTCTGTTGAGTTTATCAGTGCATACATATATCCTGTGTGTCATATCAGTACATATTCCTAAATGAGCCTGGATACTGAACTTATTCTTAGTGGAATCTAGACAACAGCATGCTTGAAATTCAGTTGGTGTATTGTGTTCTCATCTTGTAGAGATGAAATGGTGAATATATGCAAGAAAATAAAGTTATAGATTTTATTTTAAATGAAAAGACTATGTGTATGTCTATGTGTGTGCATGTACCTATATGTGTGCATATGTGTATATCAGAAAATATAACTTGGTATTAAGCTATGAGTGCATATGAAGATAGGAATACATAACTTGGTGATGGTAACATTTTATGCTTCAGTCAATTGTGATAATAGGAAAGTCAGATAGGATTTGGGAAAACTTTGGGTTTGGGAAAAAATAAGCAATATTTTTGAATGACTGAGATCCAGGGGAAAGGCTTACGTTGTTAGGACATGTATAAGTGGGTGGAAATATAGAACAGAAAAAAGAATTTGTCTATTCAGACATCCAAGAATGCATGAGAATAGTAATTACTTTGTTTAAATACATTGTTTAGGCATAAATTTAGAATATAGAATAAACTGAAAAGCACAATTGATTTGCTTGTTTATGATGAATGTTAAGGTTAGTAAAAGAATGAAATTGGACAAACTAGTCATGGAAGAAAAGAAAGAATTTTTAAAAAGCTTGTTCAGTTTTATGCAGTTCATAAACTTATTGACTTATTTAAAATATTTATATAGTCACCTATCTTATATTAAACTCAGGGTGGCTCCCAATCAATAATTAAAACAACATCAATTAAAAACAGCATAGTGCACATATCTATCTGGTAAACATTACATCTCCACTTTATTTCCTTTTTTGTTCATTTTATTTTACTTTCTTAAATATCTCTTACAGTAAAATAAAAATGTTCAAAAAAAAAGTATGAAAAGATAAGAAATAAATAAACTAGGGTTAAAGTACAACAGCTACAAAAGAGGAAATGGCGAGGCTTCTATAGAAGAAAGTATTAGTAGCTAGATTGCTTTGTGACATTATTTTTTATTTTATCATTTTATTTATTTATTTATTTGATTTTTATCCCACTTTTATTACTTTTATAACTAACTCAAGATGGTGAACTCCTTCTAATACTCCTTCCCCCTTTTCCTATTTTCCCCACAAGAAGAACCGTGTGAGGTGAGTTGGGCTGGGAGACAGCAAATAGTACAAAGGCATCTAGTTAACTTTCATGCTTAAAGCAGGATAGGAACTACAGTCTTATTTTGTTTTTTTTTATTGTATACTGGCCAAAGTCCCTGAGTGAAAACTATGAAAAATAAAGAAATAACTATACAAATAAATAAATTCATAATTTTTCCCAACAAAATTAATGAAAAGTGGATGCAATGAAAGATAACATTGAAATTATTTGAAATAAAATGAAAATAGTTATGTTAAACAGAATAATCAAATATTCAGAATTACAGTAATTAGAAGTAAGAAAAGGGACACTTAGAATAATAAAGTAAAAAAGCAGAGCAAAAAAAGCATATAAAAGAATGCTGCAGAAAATGAGAGAAAGAAAGGTATATTGTTCTGGAGAAGAAAAGAGTAAAGTTGCAAAGAATAAAGTAAAGAAGAACAAGCCAGAGGAAAAAAGAACAATTATGATGGAGGTTGCTGAAAAGGGCTAAACAAGGAGCTTCCAATAGAGTGAATGAAATTAAAAAGTTAGTCATGAAATGATTTGGGGTGAAACAGAAGTGAGGAAATGCTGGAATAAGTATTTTGAATATCTGTATAGGAATGATACTGATATGGAAAAATTGGTATTGAAATAAATGTTATAAATGTTAGTATAATGGCAAGAAAAAATGAGAAAATACAATTAAGGTGCTAGTGACAACTAGCCTTCATGGCTTAGGAGCGGGGTACTTTCTAGACCGCCTTCTGCCACCTCATGCCTCTCAGTGCCTAGTTAGATCTCACAGAGTCGGATCCCATCAGTTAATATCAGCTGGCGGGTCCCCAGTCAAAGGCCTTCTCTGTGGCGGCACCGGCCCTCTGGAACCAGCTACCCGTGGAGATTCAAATCATCCTGAGTCTGTTGGCCTTCCACAGAGCCATGAAGACCTGGCTCTGTCGGCAGGCATGGAACTGATGACCCCCGGAAGAATGATTGTTGGCATGGTGTATGATTGGCGTTATTGTTGAGTTTATTGTTGTTTTATTGTTTTTTATTATGCTCCATTATATTGTATTTTAATCATTGTTGTAAGCCGCCTCGAGTTCCCCTTGACCAGGGAAGAGATGCAGGGTATAAATCCAATTAATTAATTAATACTTTGAAAATGTTGAAAAATTACATCCTGCTGATGTAGGTAGTGTAAGCTTGAGAAATATTAAAATAATGGTGTGTTTTGCTTATGGAACAGTTGTAAGATTTGCTGTGCATAAGGACTTCATTTGTCCTGACCATTGGATGACAGTAAACAAAATTTAGGAAATGCAGTTTCTTGCCAGGTCAGAGAGTGGGTGAGTGGAACAGAAGAACAGATGTTCCAAGGATGTGTGCATCCAAGAAAGAAAATTTATTGTATGTTTAACAAAAGCATATAGTAAAATGAGTAAGCTTGAATTGTGGAATGCTTTGGGTGAGTTTGAAGTTGGTTGGTTGCTGAATATGGAACATGAGTGTTATAGGATACAAAATAAAATATTTGAGAGAATAAAATGAAATGCTCAGCAGATGACTGAACTAGGATATGTATTCTCTCTTTGTTGTTTAATATATCTATGGATAAATGTATAAGGAAGTTAGAGGTGAACTGAAGAATAGATCTGGAAATTAACATATCAAAGACAGTGATAGTTTTATTTGACAGAAAAATTGAGCAAAAAAATTTAAGCTATAGATAAAAGGCAAAAAAGAGCAAGTAGATGAATTTGTATACATTAATCAAATGTTTACTAAGTACGGGAATAGGATTGAAAGAATTATGGTGTGCAAAGGGTGGCAAAATGGTTATGGATAGTGTATGATCTGAAGAATATGTGTTTGTTGAAAGAAGGAGAAATAGTTTTGTATAAAGCCCTTCATGTTTTAAAATATTTAAAATAAGAGTTGAGAAGTCAAGAGAAACATAAAAGTAAGTTGAATTCAGTGTGAGAAAATTATTTAAGAAGCATGCAATAAAACAACACAAGAAGACCAAGACTAAATGGATGCTGAACAAATGTGGATTTTACTTTATGTAAAAGTGAATGAGCAGTATACAAGCAATACATTGAGATGTTTTCCTTATAATGAAAGAATGAATGAGCATCACATTGTAAAACAAGTACATAAAAAGATCATTAGAAATGTCTGAGAAAGATAATTTAGCTAGTAGTTATTTCATAATTATTATAATATGGAAGATGGAATTACCCATGCTATGACATTTTGGGAACATATGGGAGCGTACAAATGTATGCATGTAAAAATGATCAAGAAGAACATATATGTACACAGACCTATAATCAAGGAGCAGTTGAAGAGAGAGATTCACCTGCCGTTCAGTCTGGCACCAGGTGAAGCTCTGTTTAGTGCCAGATGATGATATATGAGGATTTTCTTCAGGTTTATCTAACCCCTGATGCTAATATTATGTTTTGTCGTACTACAAGTCTATTTTGATATTTTTTTTGTCTTTCCTGTTGTGTAGATTTTCATATGTATGTGTGTTTGGGAGGGGGAGGGATGTATACTGAGTTTTTGTTATCTGCAATCCTTAGCTGTTCTTTATATAAGAATAGAGATTGATGAGATAAAATGTGGAAAATAAATAAGCACAAGTATAATGGGAATGTACATGAACATAGCTGCTACATACTTCCAAAGTATGTATATCTGGAAAATTAGGACTTTCGTATTATGCATTTATATATCTAGATCAAGCCAGATCATTTGTGATATTAATTGGATTTTGGAGTCCTTGGTGTCTCTGGGCTTTGTTGTTTTCTTGCAGATGTTTCATTACCCAACTAGCTAACATAATCAGTGCTAGAAGGGAGTGGGGTTTATTTCCTGTTTATATAGTAACAATTTATACTGCACTGGTAAGACCACACTTGGAATATTGCACCCAGTTTTGGTCACAATGATACAAAAAGATGTTGGGGTGACATGATAGCAGTCTTCCAATATTTTATTTATTTATTGGATTTGTACCCCGCCTCTCTTCACCCCTTCCAGGGGAACTCGAGGCAGCAAAACATACAATA
>JANHGC010004293.1:0-12656 GCA_027560395.1 Boaedon fuliginosus | reverse complement strand
AGGCCTGAAACAGCTGCAGCCCTGGCTGCCTTTCCTCAGAACTGGCTTGGCATAGTCTCAGAGACCAGCCTAGTCAGAGCAGAGATGTGGGAGGTGGCGCCGGGGGCTTAAAAAGGTCCACAAACAACTGCGGCCCAGTTCTCCTGTCAAGCCCTGGCTGCCTTTCCTCAGAGCTGGCCCGCAAATGCTGTGGCACAAATATACTTCTTAAAAAAAAAAAACCAAGCAAGGTCAGGTAATCAGCTAGTTATCTATAAAATAAACACAATACATCTCCAGTTCATGTGTCACTTCCTGGATCACTCCAAATTTAGTGAACTTTGCTTCAGACCTGTCCAAACATTATTTATGGTGAAATTATAGCTTCACTTTCATGTTGGGCATTTAATGTTCCTAATCACTTACTGAGAGAGAGAGAGAGAGAGACAGAGAGACAGAGAGACAGAGAGACAGAGAGACAGAGAGACAGAGAGATGAAGTCTTGTAGAAAGTCTGTGTGAGAATTTACAGTAGAACAATATTAATTCTGCCAACAGATTAAATTCAGCATAGAATATGGAAGCAGTTTTACCATTGAGAGAAATAAAACCATGAAAACTGTAAATCCTGTCATCAGGATACTGACCTGTCTTCAGTTTCTTCAGTGAGAATGTATGTCCTATCTCCTTAGCAAATCTTAGTCTGATAGGGCTGGGGTGTTGGTCATGCTATTGGTCATGCTATTCACTATTCTTATGAGCTCAATAAGACCTGCTACTTTTTTTATCCTTGCCACCTGCTTTTTGTAATAGATGAAAATCCAGCAATCTCTCTGGATTCTTCCTCTTTGTTCTCATTCTCTTATCTGCTATTGCTTCGCCTGGTGGAAAATAGAAGAGTGCAGGCTTGCTTCATCTGGTTCTTCCTTCCTCATCTTCAATTTTAGAATATGCCATGCGAGAATTAAAGCTCTCCTGTTCAATTACAGTGATTGTGCCATTCTTTTTAGGGTGGGAGAGAATCAATTTTATTATTCATTTAGCTGCCTTGGACAGGGAGTGAGAGCTATGGTGAACAGGCAGGCCAATCACAGATTTATTAGGTATAGAGAATCTGCTGGAGTGGGAACTGGAGATAAAACAAACCCAAAGTTTACAAATGAGAACTGGCAGAAAACTTGGGAGAACAGCAGTGGTGTCAGAATCCCTGTTATGCTCCCGAGTATTTCTAGGTGGTCTCTCTCCACAATTAAGGGTTTTTTTGCAGGGTGGCGGGGTGGGGAGAGAAGAATTTCTTGGATTTCTCACTTGGATATTTTCATCCCCATCCGTGATGGTATTTGGGAATGATCCCGGGTTTCAGGACAAAGATCCGCATGCTGAGTAATGATTGGATAAAAGGTGGTTCATCCCACAGAAGAAGAAAAAGCATGGAGAGCATTTCAGAAAGGGCCCTCCCTAGATTTGCAGAGACAAGGAAGGGAGGGGGAGAGAAATACTTTCAGCTTTACAAGGTTCAGTTTGAAGTAACCTTACAATAAACATATTGCTGATGCTCCTGGTTGTGCTTCTTGTATGGACTACCTTGAAGGGCTAATACTACCATTCACCGCATTAATAATTCCTTTAAATTTCCATTGAAACTCAAAAACACTTTCCATCCATGCTGAAGGACTGAATGGTAAAAATCCATGTCGAAGCACTCCTCTGATGCAGGCAGGAACAACAAGCACATATGTTCAGTAGCTATATGAGCAATGCCACATGCTTTCTGTGACTCTTCTCTTTTATGAACAAAAACTTCACAAAATATGAGGGTGTAAGAGTGCTTCAAGGAAATACTCAGACAAATGGCAAACTTTCTGCCTGCAAACTTTGGAGGATTATGGTACTTTCTTGGACTCTGCCCCTTTGCAAGAAACAACAAATTGAACAAGAAAAGCTTTACCTCCCTGTTGCTTTCCTTGTTCTTCAAACTTCCTGCAAGGTACAAACCAGAAAAGGATCTGGTTAAGTAGTAACATTCTCCCTCATGTTTCAGAGCCACATATTAGGATGGGATTAGAGCCAGTGTCCTGCATCCCTTCTCAAAATCCCCCAATGCAGCTGCACAAGACATAATGCTTTCTCCCAAATTCCACAGTAGAACAAAATAGATTCCAGCAGTATCTTGTGGTTGATTCTTTTTTCCTGATGTAAAATGTCATCACTGATACTATTCCAAATTCTTCCTGCCAAAAATCTAATTAGCAGAAATGGAGGAGGACCAGAAGACTGAACACAACTTTTATAGCTCATATAGCATGAAATGAAGCAGGCGAAGGCAGACTTATGTTTCTATCAAAGGCCTCATTCCCTTAGTGTGGGATGACATCACAATTTTTATTTAATTTATGGGTCAAATGGGTCTTGACTCCTGGCAATAGCCTGGGATAGGCTCCTGCAATTCTCTTGGCAAGACTGCATAAATGGTTTTCCATTGCCTTTTTCCTAGAGCTGAGAAATGGTGACTGACCCAAGGTCCAAATCTAGCCAAGCAGGACAACTACTCATAGTCACCCAATTTCTAGCCTAATGCTTTAACCAGAGGTGATATTCAGCCAGTTCTGACAGGTTTTGGAGAACCGGTAACAATAATTTTGATTGATTCAGAGAACCGGCAAATACCATCTCTGATTGGCCAACACTGGCAAATACCAATTCTGATTGGCCACAGCATAGCCACACCCACCAAGCTACAACCACAGAACCAGTAGCAAAAAAAATTGAATATCACCACTGGCTTTAACCATACACCAGACTAGTTCCTGACATCACAATAGTGGGTAAGAATTAAGCAAACAGGTGCTACCCAATGTCCAATCTAGTTTTTATTGTCTTTGTAATAGCCTCATTTCTCTGACCATGCAATTGACTAGCAGATAACTGTTGCCAAATATATGCAACTTTTTTTTTTTGAGATTTAATAACAGAATAACAGAGTTGGGAGGGACCTTGGTGGTCTTCTAGTCAAACCCTCTGCTCAGGGAGGAAACCCTATACCATTTACACCCTGATCATTAAATTAAACTGAGGGCTTATGTGGTGTTATGTGGTTGCAGCTATCCTTGGTCTATGGCTTTTCGTAAATTTTGGATGTCTTTATTTGCATCTTTCACATTACGCTCATGAATACTTTATTCCATTTTATTGCTTGCTTCCTTTGTTGTTCATTTCAGAAAACCATCCTGTTCCAGCTGATGTCCAAAATATGGCAGAATTCCTTGAGCCTCTTTTTATTCAAAGTAACAAACACATCACATGGTATGGTTACGCATGATGCACAAGTGCAGCAAGATAACATGGCTTCTTAGGCAGGCTTTAGTTGTTACTACTGGAACTCTCCAGCTCCCCATTGAAAACTGGCAAGTGCAAATTCATCCAGGCATGCCAGATCAGAGGTACCACTTGCTCCTCAAATAGCAGTGATGGATGTGCTGTATGACAGCTTCTTTTCTAAAACTGGGCAGGAAATTATTCTGGCTCCTTTCTAAAGTGACAGATTTCAAATTGTTAAATTACAGTGTGGTTTTCCTTTCTCTGTGTCACCAGCATTTAAATATAAACAACATTTTGGGTTTTTTTCCCCCCAGCTCATTTTGGTTTTTCAGTTCTGAAATCATGGGCTGCTCTTTGTAACATTAGGCTTGTTGACTATAGAAGTAAAATTATCTCACAGAGAAAGGAAGGTAGGCAAATTGAAGGGTGAAAACAACAAAATAGCCTTAGAGAGATGGAAATGTTAAATTCAAGGCAGCTTATTTTTTCTTCAGACTAAGAGCGTCTCTTAACCCAACTCATAGCATTATTTCTTAGCATTCTTTCTTCCTGTTTTGTTTTTCCTTAGCAGCCCTGGGAAGCAGATTTGACTAAAGGCCAAGCCTGTTGGGACTTGACCTAGGGCTCAGTGATCCCAGGAGAAGAGCCAAAACATGTTGACTATAGATCTGTGGCTAGATTTCTTCAAGCTCAATCCTGAGGTAAATTAATGCACAACCTTTGTGTCCTATGAGTTAAAGAGCAATATGTCAATGGTTCACATATCTGGTTTGACTCTTAATTACAGAAATACATGAGTTTCATATATTGAATGTGATGATCTTTCTCAACTAGGCACTTTTCATCCTAATGGCATGGCCCTGTCATCAAGTGCCCCCTTCCCACTTTATAGAAGGTGACTACTATTTCTTTCTTTAAAAAATAACAATAAAAGGAAATGTGGTATCCAGGAAGTAATAACCATGTGCTAACATTTCTCTTCAGATCCAAGAAATAGAAATAGAATTTGAAAAAGTCCTTTTCAAATTGTTATTCCAGAATGTTTCAAAATCTGGAAGGAGTAAATTGAAAGCATAGATACCAGTTAGAAAGTTCTAGATGGCTTATGAGTTGAACTGAACACATGCACACCCAAATTTTGCTTTGATTCCTATTGTTCTATATTCATAACTGCCCATTTTCCTTCACCCACTCTTTTTGCATTCTTATGCAGTCCTTCCAATTTGTGAAGCTTAATTATATGATTTGAAAACAGCAATCCAAATGAAAGATGAGTGTTGTTTTGATGTTGTTCCTGAGCCTGGGGACCTTGGGAACTCCAAGTTATTTTTAATTGTTTAAATGCATTTTCATTCATTGATCAGGAATAAGTACAAACAACAACTCCATTCTCAAAACTGACTCAAGGGTGGTTGTTTCTTTCTAACAGTTCCTCACCCTACACTGAATATACCATTTCTGAGCCTGCATGAAAACTGCCTTTTTGAACCTGATAAGTACAATTTGTTTTCTGTTAAGTAAATGATGACATTTACTACTTGATGCATATACTAAGATAAACTGGGTTGTGTCCAGACATGAGTAGATTAGCCTTACTGAAACAAATGAGACTCAAGCCAGCTGTGACTGACTAAAGTCCCATGGATTTTAATAAGTCAGCCTCAAATATTACAAAGAGTTCAACTCACTGCAGTTACTAGAACACTGCAAACAATGGTGGGATGTAGGAAGTTGTGAAACCTTCAGTGAAAAAGGCTGTTCTCCAGGAGAGCCTTCTGCTATTTATGAAATTCGTCACTTTCTATCTCCCACCTTTTCACCTCCAACTTGTCACAACCTGGTTGATGAGAAGTGTTGGTGATCCCACCACTGGAAATTTGCTTCACTTAAAGAAAAGCCATCCAAAGGATTCTACCTCAAGACTTGGAAATAGTGAGGATTTTTGAAATGAAAATGAGGAAATCTTGCTCATCTCTGAAAATCACTAGAAGCGGTGATAGTCTTTGAAGATGTTATGTTTACTCTAACTGGCTCTATTTGATATTCTAGAGAAAACCTTGATAAATACTGTGAATATTTTCTCTGTGTATTTGTGTATAAGGCAAGATTGTCTGCTTGAAATATAAAAAGGAATACAAATTCCCCTGTAATCAGCATATGAACCTGGTAAATAGAAAAAAAAAATCAGACACTTTCTCTTTAACTTCACAGAATGGGGAAAAATAGGTGCAGTCTGAATTTTGAATCTTAAATCATTCCGGTATAATCTACAGTATATTACAATTTTGGCAAAAAACATAAAGATTTA
Organism: Boaedon fuliginosus; assembly: GCA_027560395.1. Taxonomy (NCBI): domain Eukaryota; kingdom Metazoa; phylum Chordata; class Lepidosauria; order Squamata; family Lamprophiidae; genus Boaedon; species Boaedon fuliginosus. The sequence continues at coordinate 7,052 of JANHGC010004293.1, read as the reverse complement.
ATCTGCCTTTCTCTTGGTATCTCTTGTTCAGGCAATCCTAAAACTTCCATTTTGTTGCCTTCTCTTGGATTTTCTTAGTTTGAAGACTAGTTTTTTGTTTTAATACTTTTGGGCTGCCTTTGCTGATACTACAATAACAAAGGATGAGATTCTTCATTGCTAGCATATCTCTTTCTATGACCTTGACTGCCCAACACGATGTATCAAATGTGAATTTTTCATGATATTTTCTTCCATTTCAAAAACCAAAAAGCTTCAGAGTGCTATTGAAACTGCTGCAAGATTTGTCATATAAAGACAAGCTGTAATTCTTTTTTAATGAATAGTTTTGTGGAAAACGCATCAATATGAGCAGCTATTCATATTTGTCTCCTTTCTGTTTTGTAGACCTGCCACCCACATGCTCTTGTACAAATCTGATCACTAAAAATGCCTGAAATGGTTCTTCTGGAATACAGGAGCAGAACAAAAGTTTTAAAAACACAAGCTGACATCATGGTATATTTGTGCAGATTATTAAAATATAGGTTGGATACTCTGAAAAGAAAAATGTCAGTTTCCAAGAAATGTAACCACCATAAAATGAGCTCCAAGGCATTGCAATTCCTCAAAGAACCATTTTATTTTTAAGTACGCCAGTAACTAGTAGAAAGCCAGTATTGGAAATTTCTAGGCTTTCCATGTCACTATAACTAGAGTTTTCTCAATTTTCCAAAATAATATGTCACATTGTCCAACCAGGATGTGAAACAGTTTCCCGGCAACTTCACTCCTCCTTCCTCCATTCACGCAGCTGACTCATCATCCAGCTATGTTGTTTTGGCTGGAACTCCATCCACCTAAGCTCTCCTCTCTTTCTTACTCAAGTCTGTCAAATTGAATTCATGAATCCACCACCTAACCAAATTCAGGCTTGACCTCCCCCTCCCCCCCCAAAAAAAAGATATATGTGTGCAGGCATGGTGATCCTGTGTCTGTGAGTGGGTCTGTGGTTGCACATGTATGCATGCCCATATTATATGAATACACAATACACAATATGCACAGGCATATGTGCGTGCATGCACACACACACACACATGATCACCATGCCTCTAATGTCAAGGTCATAGCTATATGGAGGCTTCCTCTCTTTCTTATGCTGTCTTGCTGTAAGAAAATATTTTGCAAAAGTGACAGTGACCAGCTATTGGAAGACTTCCAAATCTTTTTGTCTAGGATCTTGCTAACTTCTTTTATACAATGTTCATATATTCAACTTTGTCTTTCATCAAATCTCAACTTTTTAATTTTACATAATACTTTTATTTATTAGATTTCTGAATTATTGTAAAGTGTCTTACCACCAGGAACCTATGATGCAATCTGCTTCGTCCAGAAAAATAACAAATGTAAATATTAGGTCAAGGTGTATGCTGGGAGTGGAGTCAAGGCATAAGGCAACTTTGGGTACCTTGTTTCCTGAGTGGTAGGCCTGGACCTTGTAGCTGGTGTTTTTAATTGTAAATAGCATCTCTGCACAAAAGAGAACAACACTCCTCCAAAATTAAGGCAAGGTAGGTATCAGACTCAATCAGGATATCAAGATTCAAAATCCAGGAACAAGGATAGAACTGCTGCCCATTCAAATGGGTATCCTGTCCCGAGAAAGAGCTGTCCAATATCCAAGCCAATTGTTTCCTAATGTTTTGGCCAATTGCAATCAGCCATGTAATGTGCTATCTGTCTTTGTTTTCTCTCCAAATCAGGCTTTCACCAGGAGATGCTTTAGCTACTCTATTTCAGTTTTACTCCTCCTGCGATGAAGACATAGCACATTTATTCTGCCATCTATCTCACAGCTCCAGTTGACTCTGACTTCCTCCTGATCTGACATGTTTCCGTATCCTTTGGGACTAATATCTCTGTTGGGGAAACTAACATTACTTAGAGTATCCATGAAAATAAGACTGAAAGATGATGGGTGGTATTGTTCCCTGTAGCCACTTTCATGAGGGGGGGGGGAGACGGGGGAATGGCAACTGCTGAGAATTGGTCACCAGTAGAAGTAATTGCTTTGAATGCTATCTTATGTGGGAAATGTAGAAAAATACTAGATTTATTTCAACAGAGAACAATCTTGAATTGAGGATGTTCTCCTATTTCCCCCCAAAAGACAAAAAACAAGAAACAACGAATGGAAAATAATCAAGGAGAGAAGCAACCTGGAATTAAGGAGAAATTTCCTAACAGTCAGGACAATGAACCAGTGGAACAGTTTGCTTTCAGAAGTTGTGGGTGCTTCATTACTGGAGGTTTTTAAGAAGAGACTGGACAGTCACTTGTCTGAAATGGTGTAGGGTCTCCTGCTTGAGTAGGGAGTTGGACTAGAAGAGAGTAGGGAGTTGGACTAGAAGACCTCCAGGGTCCCTTCCAGCTTTATTTTGATTGAAATTGCATACAAACATTCAAAAAGAGCACTTTTTGTCTCCATAGTTTCAGTAAGTTCAAGAGGATCTGGTGTTGTAAGGGGACAAAATGGTAAGATAAACTAGTGGCACTACTTTGGTGAGTCATATATTTCCAGGAATCCAGTTATTATTTTTAGTGCAGAATAGAATTATTCTATAGAAGCTAATGTTCTGAGCTTTTGCTTTGTTGATATGTCTAAGTGTATCTGGCAGATTCATGTTAGGAAATATTGGGGAAACAGGGACAGTGTGATGGAATATCCAACTAACCTTGGGAAGACAGAGTGCTCAGTACGCTACTAACAACCTGGGAAAAAATAAAAGAGCAACATTATATGAAAATTCCGGTGAGGATATCATCTATAGAAGCAATCATATATCCAAATCTCATAAACCTAGAGAAGATACTTCAATATAAAGACATATTAAATGAAAATGGAGAACTAAAAATGATATAAGAACTGACCAAACAAGGAATAGACATTTCATGGTACTCATATTGGCAAATACAATCAAGATACGAAAAGACAAGAAGGAACAGGGATTTTATGATCAGAACACAGAATTAGATGAAATATTGACAGGGAAAGATGAAAAACTAATAACAAAATTATATGACTATTTGTTAAGATTCAAGTTAGCAGAGGAACAGGTGAAAGAAACAATGATCGTATGGGCAAAAAACTTTGGATATAATATAGAGTTAGAAAAGTGGGAAGAATTATGGGAGAAAAATTATTCATTGACAATATCAACTGCATATAGAGAAAATATGTATAATATGTTTTATAGATGGCACTTTGACCTGGTGCGGCTAGCAAAAATGTTTAAAAACAAGTCAACAAAATGTTGGAAATGTCACCAGGAACCAGGATCATATTACCATATGTGGTGGACATGTGAAGAGGCAAAAAAATACTGGCTGAAGATTCGAGAATGGCTAGAAAAAATGACATTATAATATATAGAGATGAAACATGAAATGTTTTTACTGGGGATAATACATAAAACATACAATAAGGAAGATACATATTTAATGGTTCATGTGTTGACAGCCACTATGATTGTATCTGCACAACAATGGAAGGGGTTAAGAATACCTAATGAGAATACGATAATTAACAAAATATTAGAATGTGCAGAAATGAATAGATTAACATTGATGATCAAAGAAAAGGAAGATAGTGAGTACTATAAGATATGGCAGGTGTTTTATAACTGGTTGGAAGATAGAATTAAAGAAGTTAAATGAAGGGAGAAGAGAATATACAGAAATATGTGAGTTAAATGCTTATATTAAAATGATAAGTAGATAAGAGTAGTTAAAAACTGTAAAAAATTGTAAGAAAAAAGATAGGAAGATAGGAATGGAAAAAAAGATAGGAATGGAAAAGTGGTATGATTAAAGGTAAAGTGTAATGATCATTGAAGACTATAATATGCAAAACTCTATGTAACACGAAGTCCGATGTTGGATGATACTTTAAAATGTTAAAAGAAATTAAAAAAACTTCTAAAAAAAAAAGAAGTTATTGGTCTTTCACATTCAGCAACATGTCCCTTCTTGTATTTTTGCAAGAATGTTGCCAACAGAGAAAAAGGTTTTTGGGGGATCCACCTGAATAGACCCCATGATCTTAGGATCTAAATGAAGAACCAAGGTCAATGTGACTTTGACAGTTCTTTTAAGTCTCTGATTCCATCTTCCTTAACTCTTTGGACACAATTCTGAGAGTAGTCCACTCATGCAGTGCTGGAGATAGGCATGAAGAATTGTTTGTAAAGACTAGACAATGCAAAATAGAGTTCTGGACTGAGGAACCAAGTCTTATTCAACATTAGGCTAAGCCTGACTTCAAAAGTAATCTTTCTACTCTGGTTGAAATCAGGCAGGAAAGATTTTGATTCCTTAATGGAAGATTTTCATTATTCCAGCATAGACCTGAAGATCTTCTGTACATGGGAATGAATTTCATCTGATTGATGAGGAAGCTACCAGACAACATTTGGATGTGGTAGGAAGACTGAAGAAGTGGGATACACTAGTGTAAAGCCTTATGAAACCAGAAAAGCAAGAATAAGATCAGTTCTAAGAACATGTCTTTAGTTTGTGGCAAAATAAGATTTTTGAAAACTAAAATAAAATTCCCAGCCCTAATTATAGTGAATAAATTAAAGTGGAGTCTCTTTGAAATATATTTTTTCGTGTCTCTCACATTTGGACTGTGTTGCCTTTTCTTACATAAACCAAACAGCTCAACCCCCACTTTTCACAGTTTCTCACAAAACAGCTTCAGAATCTGTCTTCAGAACTTGCTCCCCTGCGAGTGTTTGCAAATGAAAACAATGATTGCAGCAAGCCTATTTAGTAAGTGCCTGCAGTGCTTACAAATGTCTATTAATGGAGAAAGGAGATACTCTATACCCATCCATGATGGGGAGAAAGTTTGCTCCTGCAACACTGATCCTTAAAGATACCCATGAAGCTGGAGAAGGCATCCTGACAAAAAAAAATCAAAGCGTTTTGAAGATATTAAAGCAAGCACAGAAAAAAGGATCAAACTTTTGTATGTAAATAGGAACTTCCTAAGTATATAACTAGATATTAAAAATAATTTTAATAAAGCAAAAGGGCAGTGAGTTCAAGGATGACAATATTACGATGGTCATTTACAGGCAACATTGCAGGCATTTGTTGGCAGTCTGCCTGGTCACATAGAACTCCCACTAAACAATTCCATAAGCTTTAGAAAATTCCAGGTGCCTGAGTCACCTAAATTAGAGACCCACATTGAATAAGGCCAGAGAGACCACAATGAAAAGCAACCCAGGACTGTTTTCACTTGCCCGTGGGCCCCATGAGCACAGGGGCCCCATACTAATCTGTGTGTTAACCCTTCAATGCACCTTGTATCATATAAATATAGCAAATAGTAATTACATTTACTGCATTTTTTAATAATACTAACATGTATGTTTAATATAACAACCATTTACATTTTTATTCCTATGAGTAGTTGTCATAGTGACCCCAGTACACTGCTTTGCCCGGGGCCCATAGTGCTGTTAAGATGGCCCTGAAGCAACGGGCTTGGCTGAAATCACTTCGGCTTTACTAGGAAGAGAAATCTTACTTTTTCAAATGTAAGTTTGACCCAACCTTTTGGCTTTCTTCCTATAAGTATTCTTAGCAGAGATGGTCTCTGATGACTTTCAGTACCACCATTTGACCGATTTTCGGGGTGTTTTTGCTATTAGCCTAACAAAGGTGGAAGACAGTACTGCCCATGGAAAACTCTAGAAAATACATGAAAAAATACACTGATGTGTATTTCACATGCAAACACTGTTCCAAGATGTATTTAATCACGGCGGTTGAAGAGCTAGGGGAAAAATGGCAAAATGTAATAATTAGAAGAGTGTAGAGTAATTATCTTAATGTACTTTAAAATCATCATTTTTAAATACTCTCTGTGCTATAGTACAAATACATATTTTATTTTCATATAAGCCTACCCACTGAAGGTCACAAAGATGGTGATGGAAAAAAGAAGAGGCGGGTCTAAATTCAGCTGTCATAGAACCACCTTGTTTCACCCATATCTCTCAGCTAACATCTCTCAGCTTAATATTGAATGAGACTGATGACTATGGTCTGTTTCTATAAAGCAACCATCATATTTTACTCTTCAGGTGTGAAATAGGCCGCAATGACACACCTGAGACGAGGTTCAGAGAAAAAAGAAAAGTTACACTTTATTGCTCTGATCAGAGAAGCGGGCAAAACTTTCTCCCCCTGGGCAGGTTTCAGGAGAGAAAGTGAGCAATTAGACATTAATGTGTATATGTATAGACAAATTACACACACTTTTATTATTTTTTTTCACACAGGGACCAAGGAAGTATACTTGACATTAGGAACCCCTCCTCTCTGGTATATCCAGATCCGGCCAATCCACAGGCATGAAGATAGCAATGGCCCAGTCTGAAAAACTTAAGGATACTATGCATCCTCCTTCGGTGATAAGATTCCTGCCTAACAATAACAATCCTTAAAGACAGGCAGACAGAAAGTTCCTTACTGGCATGATAAGCTTAGTCACTGTGGTTAAAACAGAACAACTACAGATAACAAACTTCCTGCAGGTAATTCTCGCTCACCCGTGGTTTTATCAGCCGAGGGGAGCAGGCTGGGAGTTTGACTTACATCCTGGGGGCCTTGACTTGCTCTAATTTATAAAAGTACAATTAACTAAATTTTTAACTAAATCTACCACCTTATAACGCAAATTCATACTTTCCTATCCCATAGGGCTACAGTAGTTATGGCATTTAATGTACATTTTTTAAAAATGCAAAATACTATCAATTGGTTGTGCTAATCACTTTTAGATGTATAACAAATGTCCATTGAGGCATGTTTATTTATGCTTTCATTTCATAAAAATCCTCGGTGGCACAGTGGTTAAATGCAGCACTGCAGTCTCTGCTGAATTATTCAGCAGGTTGTCAGATCAAATCCCATCAGGCTCAAGGTTGACTCAGCCTTCCGTCCTTTCTAAGGTCGGTGAAATGAGGACCCAGATTGTTGGGGGCAATAAG
>JANHGC010004292.1:95942-114808 GCA_027560395.1 Boaedon fuliginosus | reverse complement strand
CTCTCAAATCTGCAGACAAAGAATATCTCAGTTATCACAACATTTCCCAAAGATATGGAAAAGGGACAAAGATGAAAATGGTGAAGGACATAACTTTCAAGAAACCAAAGTCATGTAAGGAGAAGTATGATTGATTCTGAGAAAATGCACTGGATATCTCAGTGAATTACAGCTAGACCTCCACTTACAACAATTCATTTAGTGACCACTCAAAGTTACTGAAAAATATGACATATGACTGTTTTTCAGTTACAACCTTTGCAGTATCCCCACGATCACATGATCAGATGCTTGACAGTTGGTTCATACTTTTGACCATTGCAGTGTCCCGGGTCCCCTTTTGTGACCTTCTGACACACAGAGTCAATGGAGAAGCCAGATTCACTTAATTTATCAACTGCAGTGATTCGCTTAACAATTGTGGCAAGAAAGGTGGTAAAATGGGACAAAACTCATTTAACAAATGTCTCAGTTAACAATCTAAAATTTGAGCTCAATTGTGGTTGTAAGTCGAGGACTATCTGCAATAGCAATTCATTCAGTATTAGATATGTATAGAAACAGACTTTTCAAGCTCAGTAACTTTGGGATAATAACTCTCAGAATACGTTGGGTTACTTATCCAATTTCTCAAATGCCCCGACAAAAGGCAGCCCATGTTTCACTCTTACTTTTCATTCCTTTGTGCCCCAAAAGTCTTTTTTTAGAATCCAAAGCTGGAAATTTAAACACAAATGTTTCAACGTACTTGAAGTACAGATGGTAAATTAGTGCAGAGCACATATTCATTAATTTCATGGGTAAAATTGGGTGAGATTAGATTAAGAGAAGATAGGAAACGGGCTCGGTTAATCATTTCCTTTCGCTTTTCTCTTCTTAATGTGGGAAACTGATACCTCTTTCTTTAAATCAGCCCATTCAAAAGCAATGACAAAATCCTCAGTGGGAGCAGGGAAATTAATGGCACCAAGCAGGCTAAAGTCTGAACATTTTAGAAGGTGGAGATTGGGTGTGGGTTTGTGTATGTGTGATATCTGTAAAACTGGATTACGAAGCAGCCATATGTTGGGGACCATAAGCTACACCTTATCTTGGAAGGGTTTAACATTCTACTTTTAAATACCAATGCAAGGCTTAGAAAAGAGGGTTTAATTTTAAGACCTCCATGGATTCCTCCACAAATTTTCAGCTAAAAAGATAGTACAAAGTTATTTGATGTGGAACTAAGACTTAGACACAAGAACAAGAATAAGTATGACTGATTTCTGAGAGCAGCTCTTTAGTACATTCCTCTCCCCCCCTCCTTTTTCTCCGGATTATCCTCAATAAAATAGACATGCAATCAGAATACCATGAAATTATGTATATATAGATCCTTATACATACCCATATATACAAATACACACACACACACACACACACACACACACACACACACACCTGTATGGATATATATTGTGGTGATTACAAGTTCTTTTATTATGAGGTCAGCAAGCTTGGTTGAGGGAATCATGCATATATACATATTTATACATACACATACTTACAAATATACACACACATACTGTATGTATTGTGATGATTACAAGTTCTTACATTATGAGGTCAGCACAGCAGGCTTAATTGATGAAATCTGAAATCTGGAAATGTCAAAATATTTCTTCACAGAATGAGGCAAATTAATCTACAGTAAATGTAATATTTTGTCAAAAATTGTAATGTATGTCTCACACTTGGGATGAGATTTTAAGGTTAATAGTAGTAGAGGAAATATGGTTAAATCTACTAAGTTATGTTAATAGACTTAATCATATTTCCATTTAGAAATTAACTGAGGCAACATGCATGTCTGTTTTAAATAAGTAAGTTATTTTTTTATTGTATATAGTTATGGTTTGATCTGTATACATGGGTATGGATTTTCTAATGTGACATTGTGATGGAGAAAATAGTTTTCTCTGAACTGAGGCATCTGGCTAAGAAGGCTAAGACACTGGTTGACATCTAATAAAATAATGAACGATCAGCCCAGCATCTGGTCCACCCTAGAGTTATAGGAATGTAATTAGTTGTTTATGCTGTGTTTTGTTTTCTTGGAAATAAGTTGTTTTATTGATTTTTCTTAACAAATTTAAAGGTTTTTTTTTCTTTTTCCAAAATATCGAGTACCTTTGTTGTCATTGTTAGTTGCGAAGTTGTGTCCGACCCATCAGGACTCCAGGCCTTCCTGTCCTCTACCTTATCTTCCTTAAAAATTTATTTCAATTTGCAGGCATGAAGTGCCACCCTAATCAGTATAACATATGTACCTATTTTCCATCTGTTAACCAGGTGTTGAACTTTTCAATCAAGCACATTCTTGATATTTTAACCCCTGCCTCCATCTAGGATCTGTAATATACATTGATAGAAGACTGGTTGACAATGAACAGGAAACAGTGAACATTTTAATATCTATGACTCTGAAATATCAGTCTTGTTATGTTTAAAAAATATGCATGACTGATACGTAAACTATGGATTAAGGGTTTGAGTTAATGACTGAGATCAGTCAGCCCCTCGAGGCAAATGCCTTCCAAAGTTGTAATTAATTACTAGTGAAGACTAATTTTATTGAAAGTGTTTTGTAAATGAAGCCCAGATACATTGTACATAAATGTCAGTATTCATTAGGTACCAGGGGGAAATGTGACAGTTTGCCAGAAATGTAAGATAATTTTATAAGTTGCCCAAGAAGGTTTTAATTACTACTATTAAAATATATATGAGAAAAATATGTTGAGAGAATGCCAGCATTTATTTGAGGGAAATATTCCGAATACAAATTCTCTTTGTGATTAAGGATTTTGGAAGGAAGAGAGCAGATATTAAATGATACTTTCTTAATGAACTGGGGAGAAACAGTTTGTCTAAAAGCAAGATCTAGTTAATAATGGTCCTTTAGTAGAGTCATCATTTTTCCATTTTAACAAAAACATTTAAGCCCTCTCTATACCATTTGTCCTGAAAATCCCCAGATTTATGTCTTTGATGTGGTAATCCCTGAACTTTTAACACTAAGACATCATAAGAAAATTGAGTTTAAAGAATTGTTTCAAAGGTTAATTATTCACATATACAGAAGATTTGTAGTAAATAATAAAACATATTGGGAAAAATATTTTGCTTGTTGTATTGTTATTTTTGAAATCCTCACTGACTCCTCCAACTTTTGAGACTTGTTCAAAATAAATTCTTGTTAAAATTTAAAAGTCTTGTGGTCAGGCCATACCAATGGCATGCATGAAAAAAAATCTCTCTCTCTCTCTCTCTTTCTCCTAGCTGATTACCCAGCCTTGCTTGGTTTTTTTTTTTTAAAGAAGTATAATTGTGGTGGCCAGGGCTGAGTAGAAAGTGGCTTGAAAATGTGGTTGGCAATAACAGTAGCCCCAGGTGGTTTCCCCCTCTTTGTCTTCATTCTCCTACTCCTCTTCTCCTCTCCTCTGTCTCCTCCTCCCCCTCCTGTTGATCGTGTTGTTTTCCCGCCTCCTGCTGCTGCTCTTCTTGCTCCACTTCTTCCCTCCTCTTCCTCTTCCTCCTCCTCTTCATCATTGTCTTTCCCCTCCCCCTCTTCTTCCTCCCCTTTTTCAGTCCTTCTTCTCCATCTCTTCCTCTTCATCATGTTCTTTCCCCTCCTCCTTCTGCCCCTCCTCCTCCTCTTCTTCTTGGTGTTCTTCCCTTCTACCCTTTTTCATCCTCTTCTTAGCTCCTTCTCTTTCTCCTGCTCTTCATCATTTTCTTGCCCCTCCCCTCTCCCTTTTCTGTCCTCATGCGGCTCCTTGTCTTCCTTTTAATTGTCTCCTTCACCCTCACCCTCCCAATTTCCTCCTCTTCTTGCCTCCTCCTCCTGCTCTTCATCATCCTTTTCCCCCTCACCCTTCTCCTCACGTGGAATGTAGGCTTGTAAGTGAGTGGGCGGAGTGTGTAAAATGGGGGCAAAACTTAACTTCTCGCTTAGCCATGGAAATATTGGGATCAACGGTGGTCATAAGCGGAGGACTGCCTGTACAGCAGCTCTGTTGCAGCATCCGCATGGCCATGTGATCAAAATTATCTAACCCGTATTTATGACAGGCGGCATGTCCTGTGATCCACTTTTGCGACCTTCTGACCAGCAAAGTCAACGCGGGAAGCCAGATTCACTTCACAACCATGTCCCTAACTTAACAACGGCACTGACTCACTTAACAACTGTGGCGAGAAAGGGTCATCAAACAAAATTCACCGAACCCATGTTTGGCTGAACCACAGAAATGTTGGGCTCAACAGTGATCGTAAGTCGAGGACTGCCTATACAGCAGCTCTGTGACAGCATCCCTTCCCCCCTTCCTTTCTTCCTCCCTTCCTAATAAAGCAGTAGAATTTGTCAGTTAAATGCCTGGTGGGGGGAACACTCAGCATTCTGTGGCAGATTTGCATATCTTACCCTTATTGGATGGAGAGCTGCAGGCCTAAGTAGAGTAGCTTGGCAGTGAAATGTCAGTGGGGAGGTCCATTTTGGCCCCAAAATTTAGGGAAAAGAACCCCAAAACCAATTTGTGACCATGACAGTGTTTGTCGCCAGAGGGTGCCAAATTTGGGCCAGATTGGTGCTTGCATGAAAGAGCCTATTGAGGACATACCCACAAGACCACAAAGCCACACTTCTCTTTTATAGATGTAAATATGTAAAAGTTCCTCTCACACATACGTGCTAGTCGGTTCTCGACTCTAGGGGACAGTGCTCATCTCCGTTTCAAAGCCAAAGAGCCAGCACTGTCCAAAGATGTCTCCGTGGTCATATGGCTGGCATGACTAAATGCCAAAGGTGCACGGAACACTATATCCCACATATATATATATACACACACACACACAGACACACACACACACACACAGATACATTATGATATCTTCAATTCTTGGGAAGAACTCAATGCATATGATGGTCAACACCATACAAGAACTGACAGCTGTGACTTCATATTATTGTAAACAGAAAATAATTATTAATGGATCAATAATGACTAAAGGATTAATTATTAGTGAATTATTAAGTTTTCACCACTTAGACTGTGAATCTACCTGGGTAGATTATCCATTCATATAATAATAAAAATAATTTATATGTTGCAAGACTCTGGCAGTTTACAAAGTTAAAAATATTTAACCTTGAATTGATTTCAAACTAACATTTCAGTCCCTGTGTAACTTTCCCAAACCATCACATTTCTAAAGGTATCTCAATCACCATCAACTCTCATTATACCAGGATGGGGAACCTGTGTCCCAGGCAACAAAACCAAGACCAAGACTGCTGGAAGTTGCAATTCAGCAGCATTTGAATGGCCAAATATTTCCTATTCTGCATTACATAAAATTAGATTGCTTTAATTAGATATTGAGAGCAGAGGCAATGGAGTACATGATTATGTCTGCCACCATCTCCATCTGTTCTCAACTCAGGAAACTTGCATTACTATTAAGAATATTGAACTATCCATCAATTCTTGCTTAGTCGGCACCTGGATTTCAAATGAGAGTGGGGAGGGAGACTTATCTTATCCCAGACTTAATCTTAACTATAGTAACTTGAATCTTAAGCATAATTCATTTCAAGTTTACTCTGGTCGAAAGCCAAAGGAAACTTTGGTGAAAGTTTTGGATTTTTTTCAGACATTATGGTAAAAAGAAAAGAAAAAAGAAAGAGAAGAGAAGAGAGAAGAAAAGAAAAGAAAAAGAAAAGAAAAAGAAAAGAAAAAGAAAAGAAAAAGAAAAGGTTAAATCCTTAGAACCTTAACATCTCAAAAAAGTAGACCATATTTTGCTATTTCTTCTAAAGAAGTTGGGTGATCAAGTCTCTTGGAAAAAAACAGACTTTGGAACTTTCCTTCTTGCCAGGGATCGAATGTACTGTATGATTATAGTATTTCAAAGAAAAATGTGATTCTTTTTATGCCAGCACCTTTTATTTGTAGAACTTGAAAGAAAGTTATAAACTTCTTTGGGGTTCCGTGTGAATTACTTGGACTTGTGCCCAACAGTTGGGTTCACTTCTCAACATTTTTGACTGCTCTTATAGAAACAAAATGATATAAAGTAGCAATAAGAAAGCATACTTACCCGATCCCTGCCCTCATTTTTCATCTCTCCCAGAGTTGCTATTTTGGCTCATTTCAAAGTATCTAGTGTAAAAGAGGCAAGGCAAACAGATATTTCTAATTAAAAAACAAAAATGTATGTTCATTGCTAACACCTTTTTATGAGTTCAATAAGTTCAATAAACCTAAACCTTTTTATGAAAATAAGTTATAACTGCAGAAGAGTAGGGCTTACACCTTTATGAAGAAGAACCTGCTGATTTCCCAGCTAAGAGAGCAGACCTATACAGTTATGGCCACATCAAATAATAAGAAACAAAACTTCCAGGCCTTGGAACCATGTTTCTAAACAGATTTGCTAGTAATTTTAACTAGACTCTACAGCAGGGATGGACTTCAAAATTTTCAGCAACTGATTCTCTGCCTGGTTGCTGGGTGGGCGTGGCCATGGTCGATGGCAGGAGGGGCATTTTCACCCTCCCTGGGCTCCGGAGGCTTTCCTTGAGCCTCTGGGGAAGGTGAAAACAGACTCCCCCAGGCTCTGGAGACCCTTTGGAGGCCGGAAACAAGCCCACTTCTGGTCTTCTGGAGCCTCCGGGGGACCCATTTTTACCCTCCCCATGCCTCCACGTGGGTGCTGTACTTACCTGGTATACAACACAGGCTGTGTGGGGACTCCTGGGAGGGAGTCCTACCCATGTAGCAGCCCATGCCTGCTCTATAGCCATCCATTCCAGTTCCTTTTAAACATATCTACCTCCTCCACTAGATCATCAGCACTGTAGCTTTAACACAGTATTGCCTTTTTCTAAGCACTGAACTTTGGGTAATGATTTCTGGCTATTCACCAACTTATATTTATTATACGAGATACTGCAGCAACGGGAGCTTCCTTCCCATTCTGTTTAAACAGGCTCAATGTTGGGGATATAACATCTTTTAATATTAGATTCCTGTATTGGGAAGAAAGTATCTCCCACCTGTTACATTCTGTTGTTCTGTTTCCAAAGTACCTCCCACCCCTTATTTTCTAATGTGCTGTAATTTTTGAGACAAGAGCGAGGAGGTTTTGCTCTCTGAAGGATTTCTATGGTATGTCCTCTGTTCAAGAAAACTTTGTTCACTTTGACACTCTTAGATAATTATAGAATGACTCCAGGGTTCTTTTTTTATTTTGTGAGGTTGCAGAGAAAGGAGTGTTCTTAGTAGTGCAAAGACCCACTAGACAAAATGGATTATTTGTACCCCTGACAGTCAGGCTGGGATACAGCAACAAAATCTATTGGTTGAGCTTGTAGGTGGCCTATGGAGAGACTAGGGTTATGTAAATATAATTTCCTTGATATTTTGGTGGCTAACCATCCATTAGTGCTATTCTTCTGAACCATCTCTGAGCAATGGCTGGAGAATACTGTTTTGCAGTAGTTCTTCTGTTTCTTGAAGTGTTGGTTTCAGATGGTGGTAGTAGGAGAGAAATGTTCTTCCCAAAGATCTCTTAATGGAGTACCTCAGGGTTGTCTCCGTTCTTTTATGACATCTACATGAAGCCACTTAAGGTGGAGGTGAACAGGACCTACTGTCATCAATAAACTGATAATATGAAGCTATCCATAGTGTCTGGTGTCTATCAGAGTCTGGGTGGAGAAAAACAAACTCTTACTGAATGTCTACAAGATGGAGCAGCTTTGAATTTGTGGACATCATGATTCAAGGAAATGTTATTTTTTACTCTGAACAGGATTATATACCCTGCTTAGAGACGGAGTTCTGCTAAATTCACAGTTCCTATTTGAAGATGGTAAAAGCTTTGTCTAGGAAGTGTTTTCAGCTACATCTTGTACACTTAGACAAGAAGACTTTCTCACAGTTGCTCATGCCTATTCTCCTCCTGCTTGCACCACTTTAATATGGTTTATATGAGATGTTCTTGAAGAACAACTGGAAGCTACAGATGATGTAGAATTTAATAGCTTAAGCAATGATGAACATATCTTGATATATTCAGTTGACCTTACTGATTTGGGAACTGTATCAGTTGGCTTCTAAGTGCAATTTAAGGATTTGCACTTTCTGCACCCAGTACAGATGCATTTGTTTTTACTTTCTGTCATGAGGTAAAATCTGAAGTAAAATCTCCAGAAGTTAAATAAATAAACTACCGGTATACTAATTCTCTTCTAATAAAGAGTGAATTTCGGAATTGAGGGAACTTAAACAGGCCAAGAAATGCCTAGAGTTCTACTGGTGAAAGATAAAGAGTGAAAATGGCAGGCCCGAGCTAGAGATACTCTTAGGCCCTACCTCATAGCAGTAAGAGTGACAAAATATAATTATTTTTCTACCCTTTTTCCATCTGCCAATAATCATCCAGTGGCCCCATTTGGTTATTTGCTCTCTCTTCAGAGGGAATAATACTGAAGTTCACCTAAAGTATTGGTGTGAGGAATATGCTGCACATAAAGTGGACAAAGTCGCTCGTATTCACTCTACATTGGACTCTAGCTTTAAAGCACCATCTGTGGATGTGGTGTAGGCTATACCTTGCAAGATAACCTGAGAAGAGTTTGAGTGGACATGTAGCCCCCACCTGGTAGGATGGGGTGAAACAGGCTCCAAATCGATGCTAGCAAGATGGAGTGGCTATAGGTATTTGGATCTTCTGGAGACAGGGTTCTTCCATTTCTAGTTCTGCGTGCAGTAGCACTACCCCAGACAGATCTGGTGATCAATCTGGGGTCCTCCTAAACTCACAGCTCCTGCTTGAGGGCTGTGGTTAGGAGACTCTTTGCACACCTTCAGGCAGTGCTCCAGTTATGTCCAGTCCTGGATCTGAGGTGGGGGGGGGTTTACCTTTACCCATATCCCTTTGGTCTCCCACTTAGATTACTGTAATGTGTTCTCCCTGGGGTTGTCCACAAAGAGCATTTGGAAACTACAACTGGTGCAAAATGAGGCTCCCTGGGAAACAATTTATGACATAGCCATGATCTGTACTAGCTGCTGAGTACAATTCAAGGTACTGATTGTCACTTTTAAAGTACTACATGGCTCAGGACCAAATTATCTGAGGGACCATCTTTTTCTAAGTGTTTCTACCTGTCCAATCCAATCTAACCGATTGGGCATGCTGCAGAGTATCGACTGGCAGAAACTAAAAGGGAGGCTTTTTCTGCTGTCACCCCTATTTTATGGAATATTATCCGCTCAGAGATTAGAATGGCCCTGATTTTGATGACTTTTCATAAAGCTTTAAAAACTTAGCTTTGTATCCAGGTCTGAGGTTCAGAATGTGTTAAGGAACCCATTATTTGGCTTTGCTATTAGTTGATTAATCATCATGGCTGTTGTGTATTTGTTTATTTTGTAGGTGTTTTTTATTCTTTTAATGTTTTCTAAATTGTTTTATAATTGTAGAAATGTAAGCTACCCAGAATCACTTGGTTGACTTGGGCAGCTACAGAAATTGAATGAATAAATGGATGAATGGATGGATGGATAAACAAACAAAAAATAAATACCTAAATAAATTGACTATCATTTCACCTAATGATCTGAGACATGTAGCTTGAGAAGTTTGGGGAACCCATATTTATTTTTATGACATTGTAAAGCATATACAACAAGATTATCTCAGTATATATAATATTTAAGCCTATGACATGAGTCTGAAATCTCACTGGATGACTTTGAATGATACTAACTACATTGCCATCTATTTCCATGTTTAATCATATTTACTTCAGAGAGACACTGTAATAGTAGTTAGGCCCATAAAGACCAAAGATCAAGTTCATTCTCAGCTGATGAAGCTTAATGAATGACATTTAACCAATCACTTGTTCTCAGCCCAAACTCATGATGCTGTTGGAAAAATAAATGGCGAAGACAGTGGTGTGCATGTTGCCTTGACTTCAGGAGGAAACACAGGACATGTAAATAAAAGGGAGGGGGATCTTTATAATTTTATATCTATAATCCTTATTTTATTCTGTTTGCTTCACCTTATAAATAAGATTTGATTTTGTACAGTTTTTATTTTCTTTATATTGAACAAATTTTGCTTTCAGATTCTTTCTAAATTAATTAGGGCCAGGTCACAAGAAACACTTCCATGTTGAAAGCATTTTCAATTATTCCCATAGCACTGGCATGTAGGAATTTGTTTAGATTTAAATAATGTTTTGATAGGAGAAAATTCCTGACCCTCAAAAGGAGAAATTGAACTGTGATAGTAAAGTCACAGTAAAATCACTATATTACAATACCACATTTGGGTCTTTATCATTTTGATAGCTATTAGGCTTGGTGCCTTCTCCCTTCCAAATTCAAATATGCTTGTATTTATAAATTATAGTTTAATGTTTTTTTGTACACCTACAAAACTAAATTAGAAATGTAATATTAATGGTAAGCCGTGTCTTTCTTAGAATCACTAAAATAGGACATATACGGTAGAAGCCATTAGTTCCATGGAGATTTAGGGATACTTTTCCTCAGCAACACAAACTTTTCATTTATCTTTATTTTGGTTTGTCTGGCTTTACACTATTAACATGACCAGCAGTAAATAATCTCTTCAAAGAACAAGGGGCATCCTGAATTAACACACCCAGTGCTTTAGGTCAAACTGTACAGGCCCATGGACAGAGATAAGAATTTAAGAGATTAAACAAGTCTAACGATAAGATTCCTTCTCAACAGAGTCCTTGATTTGGGACTCATTTATCTTCTGGTCAGATTTGTGAGCAGTTGCCTGGTCTGTCTGTCACGGCATGTCAATGAAAAACACAACATCCCAAAGATAAATCCAGGACCACACCAGGCACAATGTCTCCAGAGCAGTGTGATCAAATACAGTCAGACACCTGATTTAATCTCTCCCCTGATAATGTCTTTTAAGGTTAAAAGACCTTTCTTTACTGGTGTTTGTTTACCTGCACTAGTCACATCCAATCTTCTACCTCCTTACCCCCACACACATAGACACAGCTTGAAGCTCAGGGGCAAACTGTGACTGACAGCTACATTCTCCATTACAATTACAAATTTTTGAATGTTGCCTCTGGGGGGGGCATCACTTATGAAAATAAATGGAGCTCCAACAGGATTATGCCAGATCCCTTACCGTGTGGTTAAGCCCCAGGAGCCCACCTCATGTGGACTTTTCTTAATAGAAAGATGGGAATAGATAAGTCCCTGTTTCAAAAGAGAACAATGGCAGAGATGAGATCTCCCTGAACTCTGTGGTAAACAAAGAAGAAATAAAACATTCACCTTGATTGCATTTATTTCTCATCTATTTCAGCGATTATCATTCCACAAAGGGGAGAGTTGAACTGGATAGACATGATAACCTAGAGAGAAGCTGAAAGCAAAAGATGCTGCTTTTATTCGCCAGGCCCTAGAACTGCTTCATCACCATCCTTTCCTTTGTGTGATGAAAACTAGAGTAGGGTTTTTTCTATTTCATCTCAGAAAATGACTCCCAGTGGAAACAACAAAAGATATATCAAGTTCAAAGGTGTGTTCCATGCATTTGAATTGATGGCAGAGCATAGTAAGGCTGATAACTACACCATGGGTGGCCTGGTCTAGACTTCATTTCCTGTGAATGGATGCCTAATTGCAATATTGACCTTTAGCTTTAGTTACCTAGAAGTTTAGTTACAAAGAAGCTGTAAGTAAAGCCACTAATATAGCCACTCTGGGCCTATTTGGACACTGCACAGAGAGAATCACATAGACTTGTATTTTCTCTATTGGATCCCCGTTTTCCATAGAAATGGAATATTGGCAGCCTGCTAGCATATCAAAATAAAGAGAGAAAAAACAGCATTAAAATTAAACAATGATTTTAAAGATGTCTTCTGAACAACACATCCCATTCTCCTTGTACTATCTACTTCCCTTAGTGGGGTGCAACATTTTGATCATGAATCCATAATTGCCTGAAGGATAAACAAACAGCAAATATTACAGTTATGATAAAGAGAAAACATTTTTCTTCTCTTTCCTTCAAAATGACCTGATAAAGATTTCATTTGTGTCATAGATATGTTTAGATGCATTAAAAGGAAATGTTGACAACAAGCAAAACAATTTAGATTTTGTTTAGCCATACTTTCATTTGGAAATTAAAATATATATTTTTAGTTAAAGAAGATAAAAGTTAGAAGTTAAAGTTAGAAGTTAAAACAGAATTAAAATCAGTGTAAAATGGGTGAAGTTCTGATGGTAACCTTCACCTATCTGAAATGGTATAGGTTCTCCTGCTTGAGCAGGGGGCTGGACTAGAAGTCCTCCAAGGTCCCTTCCATCTCTGTTCTGTTCTGTTCTATTCATTAGGAAAAAAAGTTATATGTGTAATTTCAAGAGTCCAGAGTGGGTATCTCAAGGAATTTCTCAATTGAAAATCATGTCTGTATCTTTTGCTTTTGACAAAAGCTTCCTAAAACTTTCGATTTCATTAAAAAAACCTGACTTCTCACTTTAATATCGTATGACCCATGACAGTCTAAGTACTTTTAAATAGCAATTTAGGATTTCAAGCAACAGGTTTAATAGGGTACGCTGTAGAAATGTGTGAGACTGTGCTTAGACTTCCAAATCTCTAAATCTATGTTTATGCGCTGATTATGGTTTTCAACATGCCATTAGCTGAATAAAAGGAAATTATGGGTTGGAAAAATTCAAATAGAAATGGTTCTATTTCATACTAATGAGGCAATTTTAAAAAGCCTGTCAAGGCTGGAGATAGATTGGATCGCTGAATAAACTGCGTGCCATGAGTTCTTCAATAATAAAAGTATTTATTCTTGGTTGCAGGATATGGAAAAAGGGAAGGGAAGTAAAGACTAGCCTCCAAGGAGACTACATCCTCCAAAGGTAAGTAACAATGCACAAGGGCAAGCACAGAGAGAGCACGTGGGACGGGTTCAAGTTTATATAGGGATGGCACCACATTGCCATCTACAGGTACATTATATATATTATAAAACTGTACATAATACACATCACCACCTAGTGGCGTAGTCAGGGGTAGAACCTAATGGCATGGATTTATCCGTGACAAAGCCTAATAATTTCCTCTCAGCTTCTCTTTTACAAATGATCCAGTTGAAACCCTTATAATAAATAGAATGCAGGTGAATAATTAAGGAGGTGTGAAATGTGAAAATCCAGCCAGCTTAATATGTCCCATACAGAAAGTTATAAACTGTTATCTGCATGAGTGAGACTTAGCTGGCCTGAGATTCCCTCTTTCTTCACCCCCTAAGCAGGGGTATCCAACCCTGGCAATGTAAGACTTTTTGGACTTCAACCGACTTCAATGGCTGGCTGGGGAATTCTGGGAGTTGAAGTCCACAAATCATAAAATTGCCAAGGTTGGACACTTCTGCTTTAGGGGATGAAGAAAGGCTGGGAATCTCAAACTATTTGCTATGAATCTGAAACATAACCCCAACATATAGTTGGTTCCAAGTACAGGGGAATACATCTTGTACAATGTGTGGATCCCTCTGGACTCTTAGTTTTTGCATGAAGAGCAAATGGAAAATGGAAAATAGAGTCAATTTAATCTGATATGGACCACGTTACAAACCAGGAGACTGTGAGCTCTAATCCTATTTTAGGCATGAAAGTCAGCTGGGTGACTTTGAGTGAATTACTCTATCTCAGTCACAGAGATGTTATGAGGAGAATAGGAGGAGAAAGGAGTATTAGGTATGTTGAGTTATTTTTAAAAATAATAAAGTCAGATTAAAAAAAATCTAAAAACTGGCAGCCATAGCTAAGATAATTTTCACATAGATTCATTTTGTGTGCCCATTTTTTATTTTCCTGGACCAATAGACCCTGTTTACAGTCACTCAGGCTTTAGTAAATTCTGGGTTTTGCATGAGATTATGCTTAAAGATCACTCAGAAACTATAGTTGGTCTAGAATGTAACCTTGCAAGTAGTTACAGGTGCATTTTGGTATATATTTAGTATACCCAGATAATATATCTACTTCATGAGCTGCACTGGCTATTTTGGCAGTTTCTGAGTACAGCTCATGGTGGTGCTTATAGTAAAAAATTACTGTATAAAAATTCCGGGCCTCCTTATTTACAGAACAAGATTTCTCTATTTCTCTCTCTCTTATGAAATCTGACATGCTTGGGGTTCCAATAACTAAGCAGTGCCAATTTGTGGGAGCTTGTTCCCATGTCTTCTTTGCTTGCCACTATTCCTGCCCTCTAGCATACTGTCATTCCAGGTCTCTGGCCTGGCTCAGTTTAGCTCTGACCCTGCTATCCTTTAGATTGGTTAGTGATGTTGCTGCTGTTTGGCTTCCAGGCATGGTCGTGTCATGTCCACACTGTGGGTGTGAGTTTGTTTCGAGGGTGAGCGACTTGTGGCGGGGTTGGTGGCATCGCTAGCCAATCTAAACAATACCACACCGTCAACCAATCCAAACACGACCAATCTCCACCCCAACCATCAATGCAAACCACCGACCAATCCAAACATGACCAATCACCATCCAACCACCAATCCGAATCACCAACCAAACCAAACATGGCTAATCACCATCTCAACCCACTGACCAATCCAAACACAACCAATCACCATCCCAACAACCAATCCAAACCACCACCTAATCAGGACACACCATCACTGGCATTTAAAGAAAGAAGACAGCTATGATCATACATTGCTCCCAGAAGCACGAAGCTGAAAGCACCAGCCTGAAGATGACAAGTGTGGCATCATCAAAACGTTGCCAAGATACTTCCAATTTGGGAGAAAACCCAAATAACCAAAGACTTACATACAAACACCCACAAAAACCTCAGAAAACACACACACACGTCTGTGTGTGTATGTGTGTGTGTATGTTTCCTGAGTTTTTCGCAGGTGTGGTATACCTCCCACCTACCAGCCATCTGGAAACCTGCACTCACAGACAGATGAATCCAGACTAAGAAAACCAATAACAAACCAAGATATTCACAAACAACATGCGACACCAACACACCCATAACGATGACAGGGCATGACCAAAGACCCGAAGCCAAACAGCAACAACTTCATTGGCCAATTTGAATTTCACCACACCGCAAACAAAACCACCAATCAAACAAATCCACACCTTCAATGAAGACATGGCACGAACCTGAAGCCAAACAGCAACATCATTAGCCAATAGTACCACACCATTGACCAATCCAAACACAACACAACCTCCACCCAATTATGACACAGTATCACACCACCGACCAATCCAAGCACAACCAAACCTCCACCCAGTCAGGACATATTACCACACCACTGACCAATCCAAACACAGCCAAACCTCCACTCAATCAGGACACAACCCCACCGGCATTTAAGCAGGAAGGCAGCCACGATCATGCATTGCTCCCAGAAACATGAAGCCAAAAGTACCAGCCGGAAGACCAGTCTGAAGTATATATATATAATTAGCTAGAAAACCAGGATGTGGTATTGAAATTTGGATGGAAATTCTTATGGATTTTGAGTGGTATTCTCTTAGACTCATCTGTCTTATGAGACAGTATAAGAGCTGGAACTCTCATTTTGCCACTCTTGGAATAATAATCTTCAGCCAATTGGATCTCTATAAACACACATGTGAATTTCCTAGTCTTCAAAATAGGAACAGAGTTCTGTTTTGTTTTATAACTTAAGAAATGGTGTAACTTTGTCAAAGTTCCAAATATTACACCTATTGATTTCCACTTTTTAAAAGTGTTTTGGTTTTTATATCTTTTTTAACTGTTTCAAAACAGCTCTTTCAAGCAAGGTTATAATGGATTTGCTTTTTATGTTTGCAGCTGAATGATTCTGATGCAGAAGGAGTATTTGTAGGATATGATCCTAGGATATGGTCAATTGATGGCATTTATGTCATGCTGTGTCCTCTTTTCCCTTGTTAAAATGAGTAGAGAAGAAATGACATAGCCAAATGCTCAGTCCAAGATGTAATTGTAAAATTCACTAGTGACAAACTTAAAAGTAAATCCTTTTCATTTTATAGGTAAAGAAAAAAAGGGAGGGCAGGAAGAAAAAAGAGACAGATAAAAGGCTAATAGTCTGGTACAGTGATATACAACCTTTTTCAAGGGCATGATTGCACCTATCTGTGAGAAATTGTGGGGTGGCTAGGCAAGCAGAAGCAAGTCAATTGACAGATACGTGATAAATGGCAATTACACCCAGGTGGGGAGACAGCTGGGGAACAGCATCTCCTAGACAACTGCCTTGAAGCTCTTTATTCTTCTACAACATAGACCATTGGCTTCATGCCTGGGATTTATGCCATGGCCATTGACCCACAAGGAAGTCCATTGACAGCAGAACAACTAGCTATAGCAGTAGCATATAGATAAATCAGTACCTTTGAGACCGCCTTCTGCTAATTTATGCCTCCCAGCACCCAGTTAGATCCCAAAGAGTTGGTCCATTACGGATCCCGTCAGCTAAACAATGTCAGCTGGCGGGTCCCCTAGCTAAGGCCTTTTCTGTGGTGGCGCCAGCCCTCTGGAACCAACTCCCTGTGGAGATTAAAACAATTTGCTGGCCTTCCGCAGGGCTACCAAGACCTGGCTCTGTAGGCAGGCCTGGAGTTGATGTTCCCTCCCTCCTCTCCTCCCCTTTCCCCTATCCTCTTTCCCCTTTCCTTGGATGATTTTCGATGTAGCATGAATGGGTAATTTAGTAATTTTAATATATTATATTGTACATAATGTATTTTATACTATTGTAAGCCGCCTTGAGTTCCCCTTGACTGGGGAAGAGCGACAGGGTATAAATAAATAAAAGCATTTGGAAGCTTCAGCTCCTCCAAAATGCAGCCGTGTGAGCAGTTATGAGTGTGCCCAGCTACACTCATATCACCCCACTCTTGCGTGAGCTGCACTGGCTGCCAGTTAGCTTCCAGGTGCAATTCAAGGTGCTGGTTATGACATTTAAATCCTTACATGGCATAGCATCGGGTTATTTGCAAGAGTGTATCCTGCCGCTTATCACCCGGTGAGGGCCCACAAAGTCAGCGTCCTCTAGGTACCATCGGCCAAACAGTGTCAACTGGCGGTCCCACGGAGGAGGGCCTTCTCTGTGGGCGCACTGGCCCTCTAGAACGAACTTCCTCCGGGGATCCGGATCATTCCCGACCTGTCCCTCAAAACATGGCTCTTTCTGATGGCTGGACTAGGTTAATACCTCAAGGTTGTTTTTTTAAGGGTTTTTTAACGGTTTTAAATTCGTTTTAACATATAAACTATTTTTATATTGTTTTTACTGTTGTAAGCCGCCCTGAGTCCCTCGGGATAGGGCGACCTATACATTTCATTAAAATAAATAAATAAATGGGACTTCCAACTGAAATTATGATGTTCATATGCACACACCACAGTCGCACACTTTGGGTGCTTGGTAACTATGCCCATTTATGTTGTTTCCAGTGTCTCTTGGTCATGTAACCATGATTTATATTTTTGCTGGTTAGCGTTTTCTGGCAAAATCCACACCATAGTGATCCAAGGTTCACTTACAGTAATGACCACTGTATTCACTTAATGACCACTGCAAAAAGGTTGTAAAATTAGGTGTCATATGGTGACCCACTTTACAACTCCTAATTGTAAATTGGTGCTCAAGTACTTTCACAAGTCAAAGACTATATGTATTTATTCTTGATATTTATTATTCTACCTGAGATTACAGTATTTTTCGGAGTATAAGACACACACACACACACAAAAGAGGCTGAAAATTAGGGTGTATCTTATACTTCTAATGTAGTCCTGCCCACCCGCCATTTTTGCCCTCCATGCGTCACTTTTTAAATCTGTTCCAGGCTGCAGAGAACATCGCCGCCTCCGTGCCAGTTCCTCGTGTTTTCAGCCTCATTCAAGGCTGCAGGGATCACTAGAGCACATAGTTACTAATTGTTGCCTCCACACATCACATTTTCCTGTCCAAAAGCGTGCTGCGCCATGCCTGTTTCTTAGAAGATCAGCTGCATTGTACAAGCAGCCTTTCAGCCTTTCAACCCCAAAGTGGCAGGCTCTCACAACAGCTGATTGGGGTTATTCCAGGAGGCTGATCCACCCGCCAATCAGCTGCTTGTGCTGAATCAGGCTGTGCTGAAACTGAAATTGAAACAGGCTTCAGGACAGGAGACAAAGGGGGAAAAAAGCTGGGTGTGTATTATACTTTGGAGCGTCTTATACTCTGAAAAATGCGGTATACAGGAAAATCATCATGTATGAAATAGCCTTGAGGCATGGTTAACATAAGAAAAAAACTTATGTTAAAAAACTTACTTTTAAAAAGAAACAAACTATGAATGAATTATTTCTACAAAACAGTCCTGGGAGAAGGAAATGGGGGAAATAATGGTTCTATTTAACTATTTTATTTAAGAAATTCTTATAACTAGGAAATAACTCACTATGATACAGCATCTGCTACAATTCCTCCTATTAAAAGAAACACGGAACGTGTAATATATTTTTAACTAGCTGCTTACGCGGCCTTGCTCGGGTTTTCTTTATTGGACTGCCATCTTCCTTCCTTCCACCTCCCTCTTTCCTTCCTCCCTTATCTCCCTCACTTCTCCTCCCCTCTTTCTTCCTTCCTCCTTCCTCACTCACTCCTTCCTTCTTCCCACACTTCTATTCCCATCTTCCTTTCTTTGTTTCTCCTTTCTTTGTTCCTTCCTCCATCCCTGCTT
>JANHGC010004292.1:60383-81503 GCA_027560395.1 Boaedon fuliginosus | reverse complement strand
AGACAGACAGACAGACAGACAGACAGACAGACAGACAGACAGACAGACAGGCAGATAGATAGATTATGATATATGATATAAATATAGATAGATGAGAGAAAGAAAAAAGAAAAGAAAAACTCAGGAAGTGAATGCAATGGGTTATTTTTGATCTGCTGTGCCAAATTTTCTGAGTCAGCTTTTCCTTTCCTTGATTGACAGCATATATACTCTGTAAGGCTGATTCAGTGATCCAGCGGGAAAGGCTTCAGTATGAGAAGAGAGTTAAATGAAATTATGGCCCTAGATTTCCAGCTGCGAAAACAGTTTAGTCAATGCTACCACAGAGAAGTTTCTGCTATGCTTGCTATTCTCAGATGCCTCAGAAGGAGGAGGCACAATTAATTTCATGTCCACTGGAACTGAGAGGCAAAACAACTGGATTTTCCAAGGTCAATGAAGCACAAAGGACCCACCTACAGTGAAGAGCAATGTTTCACTTAGAATGAAGAAAAAGATAATAAAGTTAATAGGTGGGCATAAACAATTATTTATGATGCAATGAGAAACCTGAGTAAAACAGTACTATATTTTATGAACATGGGAATTCCATTTGCAACCTTTCAAGAATAAGAAAACTAGAGAATCAGTTAGGTGTGAAAGACAGCTGGGTGACTGTGGGTCAATCACTCTCTCTCAGCCCAACCCACCTCACAAGGTCATCATGGTTGGGAAAATAGAAGAAAGGCATATTAGGTATGTTGAGTTATGCCTTGAGTTAGTTATTTAAAAATAATAAAGGCAAGGACTTCCGGTGGCTCTGGGTACAGAATTTGTGAGCTCCGTGGTTTCATCCCAGGCCTTCCTCGAGTGAAGAGAGGCGGGGTATAAATTTAATAAATAAATAAATAAAAACATAATTAAAGCAAGATCATTATAAAAGAGAAAGGTCTGATACCTTCTCCGTGGTTCTCAAACTGAGAGATCAGCTGGACTCAAAAAATTTTGTTGAAAACTTGGACTATTATTTGTAAGTAGAATGGAATCTACAGATGCTGGAGCAGGCTTTGCAGCCACAAGACAGTATTGCACATCGATAATTGGCAATATGGGGTCGATCTATGACTCATTTAGTGAGATGGGAACTGAAATGCTGGATCTAATAAATAAAATGATAAAAAAAGAAGAGGGAATGGAGACATCGGAGACACCACTCGGGCAGATGGAACATTCAGAGCAACAAGGAGTGGAGGAGATGGAAGAGAGAGAGGAGTGGATTGAGGAAGGTGGACTGGAGGAAAAGGAAATGATGTGACTGAAGCAAAAGAGAGACATAAAATTGTATTTTCTTAGGATAAGAAAGAGCAAGAATATAGCGAGGCAAAGAAAGAACAAGGGAAAGGACAAAAAGACTCTCAAATTGGAATTCAAGGTTCTAGCAGCAAAGCAAAAATGAATTTAACGAAGAAGGCCGCCAAGGAAGACAAAGAGAATAGAAATGTTGGAACCCAGAGAGAGATTGAAAAACAGGCAGGAAGCAGGAGAGGAACAGACTTTTCAAAAAGAAAAAGAAGAGACAAAGGATAAACAATGTAATAGTACACAATTAAGATAGCCTGACAGTATGTACCAGATATTTAAGGGGAAAAAGTTAGAATGGGAACCTAAGTAAAAACATGTCAGCGAAATTAGAGGGAATTAATTATTCTGGTCAGGCAAGTCTCTATATTTTTGTGTTATGATGCATAATGGATGCTTGATAAATTTCTGAAATGTTTTTAAATGGTTTAAATGTAGAAGGTATATGTATAGTAAATGTAAAGTAATTTTAAGATTTGAAACTATGTTAAAGATATTTGCTATGAGGAGAGTATTAATTAATAGAAAAGATTGATAGAATTTAATGAGTGTATGGAGATAAGTAAGAGAAAACGTATTTTAAATTTAATGAATGATTTTCCCCAACAAATGAATTTAAAGATATAGGACATACTTCTATTTGATATACATGAGGGACTATGAATTTAGGATGAAATTAGATATAATGTTGAAGTGATATTAAAAGAAGGAGATAGCCATAAAATGTTTTTCTTTTCTTTCTTCTTTCCTTTCTTCTTTTGAAATTAAATTATGAATTTGAAATGTAATGATCATATGGAAGGAATTGGATAAGATAATTATTGGCATATAAGTGTAATCCAAACAACACCGTCTGCACACAAGATATGTTTGTTTTTATTTTGGAAAATAATAAAAAAATGTAAATAAAAATAATAAAGGCATGATATAAACAAACAAATAAATAAATTCCAAAAAGCATGCAAAATTTTCAAGCCTGAGCAGACAATAAACTACTCCAACTATTCAATTTAAAACTAACAAGACTACTATACAAGCAGAATAATTCCTTCACTTTGTGGTTCTTATTGTGATAAGCATAAAGACCTCCTTTTTGTATTCCTTTTTCCCCTTCTTGAGTAAAGACCAAGGAAGAGCAAAAGCGTATTTTGTTCTTGTGCTACATCATCTACTTTTTAGGAAAGATATGTTTTTAGTTAAATGTCATCATAGTTGCAAGATGTTGAAAATCAAGATAACATAATGGGCCTATAAGAAATGTTTTAGCTTTTCCCACTTGCAAGAATGCCATACTTAGCATTCTTCCAAAGTCATTACATAACAATTAATATGAACTAAAGTTGTGTGTGTTAGCATGTACTTATTACCTTACTATATGTTTATTGAATGCATGCATAGAAAAAAAACATTAAGCGTTTGCATACTAGGCTGATTTATATGGTAAAATTATTGTGCAAAATTCTAAAAGATGTAAAAATGATGTGGAAATAAAGATGACCAACATTTACAACATGAATGAGAATGTACTGTTATGACATTTGTTAAATTAGGCAACACAATCTGTAATTGATGCCATTCCTTGCAATCCCAACAAATATAAAAATTGGGGAAAAGGAAGTATATTATTGATTGATTGATTGATTGATTTGATTTGTACTCCACCTTTCTTCCCCAATCAAGATATTGCTT
Source organism: Boaedon fuliginosus (assembly GCA_027560395.1). NCBI lineage: Eukaryota > Metazoa > Chordata > Lepidosauria > Squamata > Lamprophiidae > Boaedon > Boaedon fuliginosus. Next base: position 78,476 of record JANHGC010004292.1, on the reverse strand, counting down.
GTCTTGGATGGATAAAATCCTGTATATTGTGAAGAAAAATGCTATTAATTTGAACTATTAATTAATTAATCCTTCTTCCATGTATGCAATGTTTTATTTGCAGACATATCCTATATAGAAGTTGATAGTTGTGATTGTATGTGGTCAGGTATGGAAGAGGTGAGGCTTTTTCTTCAGGAGGAATCTCCCTTTTCTTCTATGTAGTTGATATTGTTTTATTTGTGTAAATTGGACAGTAGACAATTTTAAGGTATTTGCTTATTATTTGTCATCACTCAGTAAATCAAAGCAACAACATCCAGAAACATTTTTTTGATTTAAGTCAATAGTACATGAAGATTAGTTTGAAATCTATTCATCCCAATCTAACATTGGAACAGATTAATCAAAATCCTATGCATTTCCAAACTAATGCTACATATAGAAGGTATGCAACTCGCAACTATTTTATTTAGTTTAAGTCACACCAACGTATTATAGCATAAAAAAGTATGTGGCAAGTTTAACAGTACTGGCATCTATGACAACCACCACCATTATTTTCAACATAGACTATCCCTATATATGTTTGACTGTTTATATACATTTTATTAACATTTGCAGGAAAATGACTTTTCCAACAGGTATTTAAAATGACTTTGCCTACCTTTGAAATTTCTTGCCAAGATTGCATGAAAAAAATACACATTGTTCAGTCTGTAACTACTAATGGAAAACTTAAGGAGTTACCATCTATGCTGACATAGGATGTAAAATTAAACAAGTTGTCCAGAGACTAGAGGAGCCAAATTTTCTTTTTATTGAACCAACTCAAAAAGTTTCCATGAATGAAGGTGCCAGTAGGTGGTCTGAATGACAAGCTGATTTACTAAATAATTAGAGCTACAGAAAATGGACGCCAGTCAAAATAATACTGGCATCAATTATGAAGTCCACTTCTTATGACCAGACTTGGGTAGAGGGGATGCAAGACTAGCAAGCATTTGTCCCAAGGAAAATTAATTTAAGAATAAATCAGGCTTTGATTTATTACTCAAATTTCTGTGAGTTCAGCTCTGCTCATAGGATATTCTCATTAAATGTCTATGGAAATTCTCAATCATCCAAGTCATGGTTGTCCCAAAGGTGTTTTTTCAAGAGTCAACTGGACTTTCTGGTTTTTCTTTGAAGATGTTTCAGTTCTCATCTAAGAACTTTCTTCAATTCTGCCTGGATCGTGGGGAATGAAAGAATTTATACTAGAAAATAATGCAAATGGCCATTCTCCACCATCCATCCAGAGCTGAAGAAGCTTCTTGGATGAGAAGTGAAACATCTTCAGTGAAAAACCAGAAAGTCCAATTGCATCTTGAAAAAACATCTTTGGGACAATATTCTCACTACTGAAAGAGGAAGTCATTTTTTGTCCATTCCCAATCTGTCTTGTCATTTGGTCCTTAAACGATCCAATTTTTTTTTCATTTTCATGCTATTTATTTTGAAAGCTAGGAAAGTCTACCGAACAGTCTGGTGGCCAGTGGTTGCTACTTTGTTTAGTTCAGGTTGTCACACTATCCAGGTTGCACCATGAGGAGGCAAACTAGTTTCACACACCAAAGGGGTTGCTGAACACCCAGTTATAGGAAGACATATAAATGACTCCACAAAAATGATGCCAGGCTTTGAACTACCATGTCAGCACAATAAAATTTTTACCTCACATGGTGTCTTCTGGGATACTCTAAATAAATGGGGCATAGTATCCTCCCCTCAGTTGATGTGGAGTCCCATATCAAACTGTATATCACATCATAATTGGCTATAAGCTCAGGGTATTACAAGTCTATATTTGATTTTTTTTAAATATAAATAATGCTGTGCTTCAATGGTTAGATGGCCTAGACCACAAGTTTGAAACTCGCACTGTCACACAGTCATCATGTGATGTGTCAGAACTTTTTCCCCCATCGCTAAAATGGGGTGGGGTGGCCAGCATGTGACACATCTGGCCTGTGGGCCACAGGTTTGACATCCCTGACCTAGACATTAATATATTAACATAGATCATTTTGACATTTATATCTCATTAGGTTTTACTAATCTAGTTGAAATGTTAATTTATATTGCTAGTCCATGTATAATATGCCATACATTAAATAAATAATAAAATTTGTCCATTCTTCATTCTTCTGCTCAACTGTTATGAAAATACTCTTGACGAACCAACTCCATTCTGGGTGCTCTCTAGAGTCAGTATTAGAAGTATTATGTAGCCATAGTGTAGACATCTTCCTGTTACTTCTAAACTGCCACAATTCTAGCATGGGAATTTTGAGGAGGGTCTGTATTAGTGAGTAGAAAGTTAGTCAAAATGAATAGTTGACCGAAGTCAAGGTCATTGGTTTCTGCAGCTGACAACCGGAGAAGAATTGTGGAGTGTAATTGGACAATGTGATATATGATGTGTGGTTGGGGGGGGGCTGGGTTTAAGATTATTTTAGGGGAAGGGATACTGTAACGATAGTTTCAGAATTCCTTTGGATATACTAACATGATTTCTCCAATAAAAGTTTTCCTTGGATAGACTCTGTCTCTGAGTATTAAATGATGATGGGGGAGTTTCATTGGAAAGCTGACATGTAGATTTCCTGGCCAGTGCAAAGAAATGATTGGGAAAGGCTGGTGTAGGGAATTCCGGGAGCAAAAAAACAAGGGAGCACAAGAAGCTGAAGACAGAATGATCTCCCTGCCTTGTTCATCTTGTAGTTGGCTCTGCAGGGTTTTCATTTTATCTGAAAACAGAAACTGCCTTTCCTCTCACTGGACAGATATTTCGGGTGCAGGTCTTCATTTGCAAGCGATGGTGGAGTTTAGAGAAGTATCACTGAAATAGAAAAATAAAAATAAAGTCATTAATAGACAAGATTTTTTAAAAAGTCTGTTATTTCTTTGGATTATGTTTCTATCTGAAATGGAAGTTTTTTTCTCTGCTAGTTTTGAAGGTGGAGCCTTCCTGGGGCAGTATTGAACCTACACTTGGTAACTGGTACCTGTTCATTACAAATAGTTCAAAATGTCTCTGCCAGTACTATAACTCTTCAGAAGAGATGAAGAATAAGAAAGAAAAATAACATTCTTTTTTATTTCTGGGTTTTCAGGTTTGGAAAGCTGAGAAATACATGTTACATCCAAAGAAAGCTCATTTTACTATTGTAATCCTAATGACCGCGCTGGAAAGGCTTTAGACTGTAAATACTTTAGAGATGTTTCCAAGATTGTAAGCCATAGAAATCTTCCCAAGATCTCATTTTTTTGGATTTTGTATTCTTGGCCACTTCCTGCCAAACATAAGAAAAAAAGTGAGTGAAAAAAACCATAGCAATTTTGAATTTGGTCCCAAATAAAATAATAAGGTGAAGTTTGTTTCAAATATATCTTTATATCTTATTTTCCTAAAAGGAATACAAACCTAAATTTTAGATGACATATCTACTTCCCAGTCGAAGATTAGTCCAAAGAAAATTAAAATCTCACTTGCTTAATAATTACTTTATCCTTGGTCAATCTAAGATGGCCCATTCATCATCTACAGTTCATTTTAAAGGTAAAGAATTGGTGGGGGGCGGGGACATGGTCTTCCCTTCATTAAATACAGTTATGTAGCTGAAGGGGGGTTCTTTGAAATAACCAGCTTAGATAGGTTTCAGTATATGTAGTGAGAAGTTCAGTATACAGGAAATCAAGTTATGTACTGTTAAAGGTTTGTTTTTGTGCAGGTCGATACAACTAATTAATAAATCTTGGTATTTATAAGCCTACATGTCATTTTTATTTTCAGAAAGCAAGTTTCTAGTTTTTTGTGGCTAATGCTATTTGTTTCAAAAATATTCAGTGTGTGTCAACCACTGCTTTTAGTTGATAGCCTTCAATCAATTTAGAAAATAGCTATTTTGCCTTGGGCTAATTTGGACTTTCTCAGTTTGTCCCAGAACTGAGTGTAAAACAAGTTTTGAAAACCTTGGCCTTATGTCTCTATTTATTTTTGTTTAATACTGTACAAGGAAAACTAATTGAAAGAAATTTGAAGGCATGCTAGCCTACTAAATGTAAATTCCCACTTGAAAACATTTGTTGGTTGCTTTAAGGGCGTGGATAATAGAGCATATGATAACTTTCCCTCTAGCATTACCAGTGATGGCCAAATTGGCCATAGATTCTTCCTCAGCACACTTCTTCCCAATAAGTAACAGAATGTTCTTTTTATTCAATTTATTAGAATAATATAGTAAAGAAGGTCTTTTCTGTTAAAAAAGAGGCAACCAGGGGCAAAACCTTGGAATCCCTTTTATACAATACAAAAGAAATGCTGATTGGATGGAAGAAATCATTCTGCCCAGTTACATCCAAAAGAGGGACGGTTTACTGAATATCCCATAATATTAAGTGTGACCATTTGAATGAGCGTTGTATTAAAAGTAGAAAAAATAAAAGTTAGCCTGGGAAAAGACGTCACAGTCCCATTGAGTCTGTTGTAAAAAAGTACAATTGTAAGCAATACAGTTAGTACATATAGCTGAATAATCCTTTGTTACTTCAGCCTGAGAAAGTTCTTATCTTGCATTAGAAAGTTACAGAGATTTGGTTGCTAAGGCAGAAAACTTCTGCATTCCATTCTACATTACATTTACTTTAAAAAGTAAAAGTAAGTAATAAAAAGTACAGTAGAACCCATGTTGTTTGGCCCTTACTACCTACTTACAAAATGTTTAGTCTAAATAATTATAGGAGGACCTCAATATCTGGAGTTCTGCATAGCTGAAATTGATTAACAGAGAACAAAACTGTGGTAAACAATTTAGTTTATATGCAACTTATTTTATGCAGGTGCATGGTTCTAATCTATCTGCATTTTGTACATGCTCAGAAGTGTGTATTCAACCTCTTCCATTCCCATAGCGATCTTAGCATTCTACAGCTTTCTGACCTTACATAACCATTCTCATTCTGAATGTTACTTTCCACACAATGAAAATAAGGAACAAAATTGAGAGGAAGAGGAGAAAATCTGAAATTGCCAAGATAAAATATTCTTATTTCTTCTTTTTCTTGTATTTTCATTTTCAGCAAAATAAAAAATAAAAAAATCCAAAACTTTAATAAGGGTTGGGAGGATAAACTTGAAAAGAAGTAAAAAAAGACTTTAGAAAAATGACTAGTTGGTAAAAATAAGATACACAAGCAACACACAAGATTCTCTCTTTCTCTCAGTGACTCCATCAAAGCTCTTCAAAGGTTCCCACACAGATGAGATAGACGCAACAGCAAAGAACAAAGTATAGCAGAGCTTAATATAATTCCCTGCATTTTTTCCCAAAGCACTATGAATGATAAAGCACATCCTTTGATTACAAGTAGATCTATAAGTCATATTCCTTTTCTCCACCCTAGTGTCTTCCATATATGGGAAAGTATAAGCAAAGCAGTGATTTCTGTTTTCTTTTTTGTAGACACACTGTCTGTATTTCCACAACAGTGCTATGGAATAAATGTATGCAGTTATTTACAAAACTATAAAGAAAAATCCAGATGTTCTGGTCACTTCAGTGGGAATCCCATTTGGCCTTAGAAAGGCACTGAATGTTTCCAAAACTGTCTGCCAAGACTGAGGATTCAGCTGGATCCCATGCATATCCTTAGTAGGATGTGCCCAGTGGAAAGACAGATTATATAAATGCTGATGTTCATCTACCTCTCTCACATCCCTCCATCCAAGATGAAATGCTGGCACGCTGTTGAATCAGTAATACAAAATGATAAACAGGAATAGATATTATCCTTTCCTTCCTGAACTGATCTGATCTTATTATGGTCACAGAAAGGCCACTGGTTGTACTGCAATGTGAGAGGCACTGTGATGCTATGGCCTCAATGTCATATAATAGTCTCCACTAACACATAGAACTGGCTTCAAGTCTAATGTTTGCAGGAGAGGACAGAGTTCTTCTAGCAAGCAATTAGTGATTTTCATAATTATTACTAGTGTTATATTTATTACAATTATCATGGATTTTAATGTAAATCGTGGATTGTTTTTCTTCTGTATAATTGTGACTGATTCTTAGAAAGTGCCTGGACAATTCCTCTAGTTCAGTGATGCCAAACCTTTTTGGCACCGAGTGCCAAAACCGGGAGCAAATGAGCCTGCGTGCATACTCACGTGCCGGAAATTGAAAGAACACGTGACTTTTGGTGCGCACGCACACAGCTTCGGGTTTCCACACATGCGCACAAGACCAGCTGTCCTGCGCACATGCACCAGTTCCTCTTGGTGGCTTTTCAGAATCCCTGGGATAAAGGGTCACTCTCCAGCCCACCTGGGCCGAGGGGGGACAGTGGCCACCCAACCGCCCGTCCCAAAAGGGGAAAATGCCCTTCTCCAGCCGGAGCCCTTCCTAGCTGCACAGACTGCTCTCCTGCTGTTTGCCTGGCGGGGGAGGGAAGGGGTGATTCACACACGCTGCCCCACCGCCCCTCCCAAAAGAGGAGAAAATGCCCGTTTCCAGCCAGAGCCTTTCCTGGCTGCATGGGCTGCTCTCCTGCTGCTTGCCTGGGGGGAGGGAGGGAAGATCCAGACCACATGTTCTTGCCAGAAGCTCTGCAAGGAAAGTGAAACTGAAAGTGCAGGTGGCCCGTTTGCATGCGCACTCCAGAACCCAGAAGAGAAACAGGTGATGGCTCTGCGTGCCCAGAGAGATGGCTCTGCCTGCCACTTCTGGCACACATGCCATAGGTTCGCCATCACTGCTCTAGTTTGCAAGATTTTTCAAAAGTGGTTTATTATTGACTTCTTCATAGGGCTGCAAGAAAGGGCTTGCAGATAGGGCTGCAAGAAAGTGACTGCCTTAAGATTACCCCATTGGTTTCATGCTTAAAATGGACTAGAATTCCTGGTCTCTTTTATGCTAGCCCAGTGTCTTAATTACTAGACCAATCTGGCTCTCAAGTTATTTTCAATTGTATTAACTGTTTCAAACAGCTTATTTACTGTTAACATTTTAAATTATTGTATCATAAATATTTAGCAGCTATTGGTAAATTGCTGTGATAAATCCCACAGTATAGAAACATAGTAAATATGTAAGTCAGTGAGTCAGTAAGTAAATATCCTGAACAAATCAAAAAGTCTTCAGTAAAACTTGATTCAAATATCACATTGGGCTTACTCTCTCTTTCTCTCTCTCTCCCTCTTTCTGTATATTTTCATTATTATTGTTGTTCCTGTCATTTTATGAGAGTTTTAACAAAGCAAAGTTATATCTATCATCCTTGAATAAGCTGCAGGTATTTTCTTTATTAGTAGAGAAATAATAATAACTTCCTTTTTCAGTATTATATCCCCTTCCACTGATGAATCAGAAAACATTGCAGCAATTTTTTTTTAAAAAAGATGGAAGTATAAGTAGAACAGAGAAGTTGCCAGAATAGTTGTGACCATATTTCATATTTTGCAGGAGAAGCATTTAAGGACAATATGATTCCTTATTTTTTTCCTCCAAGTTATGTATCAGGAACATTGAAAGACTAAATCTTTCCTTTGTTGGAGGTACAGTAAATAAAGTGGCAATGGGAAGGACAAAGTGAGAATAATATATTTTAAAATGCAAGATGTCTCCAAGGATAAAGTCTTTATCGGTGGATAATGCCTCTTTTCATCAGTAAATTCCAGCAAAAGAAGTGGTTTAGAGCTTGATCTGAAGTTTACCCATCAAGATACTTCCTGGAGTTAAAAGTATTAGTGAATCAAGACTATTAATGATAGGCTTGTGCTTTTCTCCACTGTTTTTGTATTTTTCTTTCTTTCATCTCAGACCACCTCTTATTACTGGGCAACCAAAACCACATGTATGAAATGTGTAGTTGAAAAAGCTCTGAAAATTGTCGTCTTCTGAGGCATGTTTTAATTTCGAGTTCCTATTGTTCTTCTCAAGAAGCTAGCCTAAATTTAGAAAAATCTGAATAAGTTACTTAGAATTCCTTCAATATTTTTTCCCATCATAAAAAATTCAGAGAGGAAGAACAGTCAATATTAAACTATGGTTTTAATAAAAATCATAAAGAAAAGATGTATCAATATTTTAGACATTACTATTAAACTGAGTGACTATGGACAGTCTTTGATTCAGTGTTTGAGTAGAACAAGTAGACTGACTCATATATCCTATGACTATCACTGTGTGTTGTATCTATGATTTATGATGATTTTATTTTATGATTATGATTATCACTTCTTGCTTGTATGTACACTGAGAGCTTATGCATTGGAGACAAATTCCTTGGCTGTGTCCAATCATACTTGGCCAATAAGGAATTCTATTCTGTTCTGTTCTATTCTATTCTATTCTATTCTATTCTATTCTATTCTATTCTATTCTATTCTATTCTATTCTATTCTATTCTATTCTGGATGGATGTAACACTAGAGACATTAAAACAATTTAGGTGCATTCTTATGGTTCTGGGAAAGTAGCTGACTGACTGATATGTTTTGTTTATTTAAGTTTAAAGCTCAGCCTATCCCTGAGGCTCAAAATGGATAACAATATAATTTGAATCCAAAAACGCATTTCCCTTGAAAACTATCTTGTTCACACATGCAAAACAAAACAAAAACAACACAAAAAAGTGAAACAAGGTCCATAGTGTTGACCAAAAAATCTTAAATTAAATGAAGATTATCACTTGAGCTTGTACTAATTATTACAACACTGTGTTCAATTTTGTGCAAACAGCTCTGGAAATTTTGTTCATAATTCTTCAGATCCATATAAGGACATTCATTTTTTAAAATTTGCTAAATATTGTTGTGTCCTATAGCATGATCTATTTAGCTTCTAACATCTAGTAGTAGAACCACAGCACAAATATGATTAACATACTTTAACATCAAAATTCTGAAAATAATTTGTCCAAATTCGAGACATTTTTAACATTTTTCTAAAATGTTGTAAGAGGAATATCAATGAATGAATGAAAAGTGGTTAATACAATTCTAGGTGCAAAATAAAGGAAATTGGTGTTCACATTGCAAGAATATATGCCTTTATCATGGTACGTTTATTATGCTAAGGACTATATTTTTTATCAATTGTGGACAAATCGCAGATGTTATCTCTGAAACTGAAAAATATCATCTATGATACTTGCAGCCTTCAATTCCATTGTTTACAGGTTTTCTCATCCTTGCAGTATATGTCTTCATTTTTTAACTCAAATATTATTTTATTACAGCAGAAAAGTCTACATCACACCTTCTTTTATCTGATTAGGTGAAGTAGTCTTCATTCCAAAGAGATTTCAACAGAACACCACAGCTGTGCTAGACATCTACAAAAGTAGGCCTTAAGGATTCTCCATCAAATTTTAACAGGTCTTTTGGCTGAGCCTGTCTTTGTTGAACCAACTGTGCACAGACTTGATTGGACTCTGAGGCTTAACTCATCCGGTTACCTAAACGTATATTTATATGGTATTCACAAATCTGGTTTTTCTGAAAAGTTCTATTCTATAATTACACGACACAATCAACTGCATTCCTTTGGGATTCTTCCCAAGTTTACTTTAAAAACGGGAGAGGGGGTAAGTTACTATAGAAATTACAACCTGCTTTTCTTCTTTCATTTCTTTTTTTTTTTAAAGGAAAGAAAAAGGAATTGGTCATTCTTGCATTTGTTCATAAAACCACAAAAATGTATGTCAATGTAATAGTTTCCTGTCATGAAAGTCCTTTCAAGCTGAACTGTTAGTTAGCAAGATGGCTGGAATGGTCGAGGTTAAAAAGCTATCTAAATCATGACTCCTTGAAGTGACTGAATGGTTGTGTGGCTGTGAAATGGCTCATTTCCTCCTAGCCCAAATACACCCACTCTGTCTCTGTGAGTGTGGATGTACTCATATGTATATGTACTCATACATAGCTTGTGTATATATGTATATATGTATTTGTTTTCGTAGATTTTTTCATAGATTTTTTGTATATGTATATGTATATATGTATCTACTGTATGTATATATGTATATACACACACACAAATATATATATACAGAAGTAAAAGAAACCATGAAATATAAAAAAGAAAAGATATATAAAGAAGAAACTTCCAATCATTTTTACAGCAGTTCAAACTTATTCTCCCTCCTTCCTTATTAAAATTACCTCATAATTCCTTTCTCCCATATCCAGCCTTTGTAATCAGAAAAATCCATAAATCACCAACTCATTTTTCCATTTCCAGCAAAAATCTACATATGAGTTTTCCAGTCTTAATGAAACCATTTGTTGTCTTATCCCTGATCAAGCAGGTCAACCTAACCATTTCCGCAAATTTCATTGTTGGCACAATTCATTCCTCCAATTTGGGTATATCAGTGTTTTTTTTCCACCTTTCCTGTTGACCCAAACTGGCTTAGCATTTTTCTGCTCCTAACAGATGCACAAAAGTTTCTGGTCTTCATCATTTATAGATGTGTGAGAAATTAGTGAATGAAGATGAAAATATCCTTTGGGATTATTCACTCCGCCTGAAAACAATGCTGGCAACTTCTTACCTGCAGGATGGACTGAAAGATCAACACCTTAGAATTTCCCCAGATGCCTTTCATTTAAACCCTAGTTTTGGGTGGGGTTGTGTGGGTGGTTAGAATTGTTTTGCATTTAGTATGTGGATTACAGTCTTTGAGTGTGAACCAAGTTACTTTAGGTTTATAACACCGGTGCATTTGAAAATCAAATCCATAAGATCGTCTAAGCTAAAGTTATGTTCAGCCACACTAATAATTATTTGTTTCATTTAAAAATAAATTCCATTCTGTATAATTAGTGCAAAAATTAACACATAGATGTCAACAGGTAGCCCACCACATCACAACAAATAGAGAAGAGTGATTTTGTTTGATTGGGTCCACAGCTGTGCCTTTTCTTGCCAGCTTTGTCTGCAACTTGAATTTTAATTATAAGAGATGTTCTTCTTGCTCTTACTTTGTGTTTTCATTATATGCTGGATTTTTCAAAAGCTTTTAAGAGGGCATTTCACCAAAGATTCTTAAGACTTAAAAGGATAGAACCACTTACCGATTGGCAGCTGGTTAACTACAGGAAATAAAGGCTAGGGGCAAACAGTTTCACAATGGAGACAAGCAAGCATTGGAATGTCCCAAAGGTATTTAATGTTTTTCTTGGTCAGACTTATCTTTCATCTTTCCTACAGGAACAGAAGACAATGTATATGGCAGTGTTTTCTCTGGATTTTCCTATGACAATGCAATAGGACAGTTTAGGGTGAGAGATTGGCCCAAAATTCCCTTTCATGGCTGATAATGAATTTGGACCAGGACCAGGGAGATTCAGGTCAGTTCTGGATTTATTCCTTGTTTAATCAACAACCTGGGTGGCAACTGTTTCTCTTGGACTGATGATGAAGTCTCTATTAACTCTTTATTCACTCTCATACAAACTGTGCATTTACTGTTTCATTTCCAAACTACACTTTTCCAGACAATATCAGTTCAATCAATCAATCAATCAATCAATCAGAATAAAGCTGCAAGGAACCTTTGAGGTCTTCTAGTCCAACCCCCTGCTCAAGCAGGAGAACCTATACCAGTGATGGCTAACGTTTTTGGCACCGAGTGCCCAAAGTGTATACGCATGCACACACATTCCCAAAATGCAATCTGCGTGCCATGTCCCTGAGCCCCCTGCATGCCCCCTCCCATGCACACGTGGGCCTCATGCGTGCATCCCGCCCCTGCACATGCAACTCCAAGATGTCTGCCACACCCCCGTGCATGCACCACACCCCCCTGAGTCCCATATGTGCACTCTGTGCATGCACATACAACTCCCGCATGTGCCCTGTTCCCCATGCACGTGCAACAGAGACTTGAAGACCAGCTGGTTGGTGGGAGGTGTGTGTGCAGCAGAGTTGAGCTGGAGTGATAGCTCATGTGCCCAGAGAGAGGGCTCTGCATGCCACGCGTGCCAGAGGTTCGCCTGGTTCACTATCATAGACCTATATCATTTCAGACAAGTGACTGTGTGGTAATGATAGTGATAGTCAAGTGTTCCAGACTATCTGAGCTCAAACACTACTTTTTGCTGCAAACTAACCTCAGCAGTTCAATCTGCTTCCTTGCTTTCTCTACAAAACAAGTACTGATTGTGTGCTCTCCTTATCGTTAATATTAAGATCTTCAATTTCCATCGAGAGGGTTGCTAGTTTGAAATCCAGCAGAATTGTGTTTGTTTAAATGCAGCTTTTTTAATAGGTAGTTTTTATTTTCTGCAGTTTGTTTATTGTTTGATTGCTTTTTTCTATCTCAAGTGAGATAGAAGGATTTCCAAATGTCCGTAGCTCAGGACAATAGCAGCTTCAATGATAAATACATATATGATGTCAGGTTGAACACCTACAGCACTGCATCACTGTGACTCTTCAAGTTTTGATGACACTATCAGTCTCATGAAAAATCATAAGCAGATGATAAATAAGTCCAAATGATCTTCATTCAAATTGAGAAATGAGAAACATGGTAGAAAAGATTCAATATGAGTTCAAAGTGTGGCAAACTGGAAGCAATTCCTAGAGTTTATTAAGATGCAATTAATTTCTCATATACTTACTGAGGGGACATGGTGGCTCAGTGGGTAAGATGCTGAGCTTGTCAATCAGAAAGGTCATCAGTTTGGCAGTTCAAATCCCTAGTGCTGTGTAACGGAGTCAGCTCTCATTACTTGTCCCAGCTTCTGCCAACCTAGCAGTTCGAAAGCATGTAAAAATGCAAGTAGAAAAATAGGGACCACCTTTGGCGGGAAGGTAACAGTGTTCCATGTGCCTTCGGCATATAAACCATGGAGACGTCTTTCGACAGCAATGGCTTTTCCACTTTGAAACAGAGATGAGCACCTTCCCCTAGAGTTGGGAAGCGACTACTAGCACGTATGTGCAAGGGGAACCTTTACCTTATACTTCATTGAATCAACACCATTACAATGAGCAGCAGAAAAGATCTGAAGTGAAAATGTAAAAGTCAGTGTTAACGATTTTTAGAAAAGGATTTATATTGTAGAATGCTCTTTTTGATCAATCTTTCAGTCCAATCTTGTGCTTATACAGAAGTAAGTCCTTCCACTGGGCCTTAATCTTTGCAAAGTTATTTAATAAATTTCTAACCTATCCAGTGGTTTACTTTAGGTGGTTTGCAAAGTTATTCTATTTTGTGCAGAACTCAATATTTAGATCCTACCACAAGGGAATAGACAATCGACTGGATAATCAAAGTAAGAATGAGAACATTTCTCTTACCAACAAAGACCATAAGTAAAGCTGGGATTTTTCTGTGAAGGTATGGACACAGAAGTAGTTACTTTCTAATAAGGAGAATAATTAAAGCATTTCACAAATGTATAAATGATGAGAAAAATGTTTCCCTTCCCATTCCACATATATGCTTTGATGTAATGAATGCCAATTTTGTCATTTCTGATAGTTGATAACTATAAACTGATACTGGTAGCTGATGATAATAGAATATTTGTAGTGTTTGTTCCTACCTATGAAATGGAGAGAGATAGTTTAACAAGTTTCAGGAAACATTTCAAAAATATGAGAGAAAAATAAGAAAGACAAAATGAAAACAGGTAATCTGATAGGTCTAAAACTCTTTTACAATAAATTATAACTTATTCTGAAGCCAATGTCAAGAACTCCCTAGGGAAGACGAGAACACAAAGAAGATTACATTGGGGTAGTCCCTGGATGAGGAAAGGTAAATTAGGGTTTATGGCTGTGATTTATCACAAGTATATATTTGCCAGATTTCCTGGAGGCATCTGGATGATAATTTGGTTGAGGATATCAGCACGGGTCTAGAAAACAAGACCTAAGTTGTTTTTGGCATATCTGATGTTAAATTGATGCATTAAACACAACAAACTTTCGTTTTGGTGTAACTGATGTTAAATTGATGGATTAACTGATTTTTTTTGCCATAACTGATGAATTTAACATAATAAACTTTTATTTTTTATATTTTTTCCTTTTGTGCGGAAACAGCTAATACTAAAATTTGAGAGAAATGTCTACAGAAGTGATTTTATAAACAAGCCTATATTATCTTAATCAAAATAAATATTCATTTTGTCCCTTTCCTTTATTAAAAATAAACTTTTCCTGTTGTTACTAAAAACAGTTTATAGTGTCAAGCATAATGCAAATTTTTTACATGTAAAGGTCTAACAGATAAAGTCATAGTGCTATAAATCAACTGCTATTTCCAATCCTATCCTATTACTGATAGTGAATTCAGAATGGCATCATAAATGCACACAAGAAATATGAAAGAGGCCAGGGGAAATTGTTATTTGTAGATGAACAAATGCAAAACAATTCAGGGAAAAGTGATCCTACTCAAAGAAACAAAAAAAGAAAGCTAAGAGAAAGGAGATAGAGGGCAAAATAGAAAATTCCAGTTTACAATGTCTGGAGATAATCCAGACCAACTGATTGGTTCAATAGGAAGCTTACATTCACTCTGCTTAACTGATATGGAAGTTTTCGTCTTACCTCCCAGAGGCCTTCTGGAACTGCTAACCAGCCAGTTCCAACAGGTTCGGGAGAACCCGTAGCGATAATTTTGATTGGTTCGGAGAACCAGCAAATACCACCTCTGATTGGCTGACCGCAGCAATACCACCTCTGATTGGCCGACTGCATAGCCATGCTCACCAAGCCACACCCACAGAACCGGTAGTAAAAAAATTGGAATCCCACCACTGCTGCTAACCTATATAGAAGAACAATAGAACTACTGATCTGGAAGAGGGGGCATCAGCTGAGCTTTTCAGAGCAATCCATCCTATCTATCATGAAATGTTAAGGAACTTGTTTCCCTTAATCATCCTACAACAATGATGGTGAACCTTTTTGGCATTGAGTGCCCAAACTGGAACGCACATGCATGCGCGTACATGCACGGGTGCTGGAGTGCCAGAAAACCAAAGAACAGCTGGCCGGTGCATGCATGCCTGTTTTGGAGGCATTTTTTGGGCTGTTTTCAGACCATCTGGGCCATTTTCAGGCCGTTTTTTGCACCAAAACCAGTCCAAAAAACAGCCTTAAAAAGGCCCCAAAATGCCCTGGAAAACAGCCCCCAAATGGCCTGAAAAAGGCCTGAAAAACAGCCTGGTTTTTTGGCCATTTTTCGGGCTGTTTTCCAGCACTCCGGCGCCCATAAAGACCAGGGCACCAGAAACCAGAAAAGCAGCTGGTGATAGTGCGCATGCCCACTGAGAGGGCTCTGCGTGCCACCCCTGGCATGCGTGCCATAAGTTCGCCATCACAGCTCTAGAAAGAAAGAGAGGAGAGAAATATGAAAGAAGTATCATTGAGGGGAGCACTCACTTAGGTATACCTACCTATGGAAGAGTGTCAATTTAGTGTGGTGGTTGTGGCACCAGTCTGTGGGCATGAAACCACCTTTGGGCCAGTCAATTGCTCTGAGCCTTAAGAAGCAAGCAAGCAAATACAAATGACTTCCAAAATATTGCCAAAAAAACTGTAGGGCTTTTACCAGGCAGTTGCCAGGAGTCATGACTGTCCTGAAAGGACCAAAACTAAAAACCAAAAAACCCCTGCTTAGTTCTCACTTGTAGATGTCTATGGAGATTCTCGGTCATCCAGGTCATGGTTGTCCCAAAGGTGTTTTTTATTCAAGAGTCAACTGGACTTTCTGGTTTTACTTTGAAAAAGTTTGAAAAAGTTTCACTTCTCATCCAAGAAGCTGCTTCAGCTGTGAAGCAGCTTCTTGGATGGGAAGCGAAATGCCTTCAAAGAAAAACCAGAAAGCCCAGTTGCCCCTTGAAAAAAAAAACACCTTTGGGTCTTACTTGTATACATACTATAGAAATTGGTATAGGAATTAGAAAATCTCAGGAGAAAAAAAAGAAAATATGTGACTCCGTGGTATTTTCTGACTTTTGGCTTATTTATTCTGAAACTACGTTGGTTCTTGGGTGGTGGACATTCTGCTCTAACGTCTTGACTGTCCCATTGCTTTGAAACAGGAAATAACAAGAGCAAACAAGGGTTGGGCACTTGACAGTGTCGTTCTGTGCAGTGAGGTCACAAAGTGGATGAACGATGACATCTCCACGCCTCCTTCTGAAGGAGTCTATGTGTATGGCCTCTACCTAGAAGGAGCTGGATGGGACAAAAGGAACATGAAGCTCATTGAATCCAAACCCAAAGTGCTCTTTGAACCGATGCCGGTGATCCGAATATATGCAGAAAACAACTGTGAGTATTAAATTGAACGCGATTTTGATGATACGGTATTTCACAGTTTAAGTGAGAGTATTTCGCAGTTTAAAATAACCTATGGATGCTACGGATTTTGTGGCATGAAAAAAAAAATGTTTGGATTTTAAATGAAAATGCTTGCTTGTCAGTCCCCGAAGAACAAATGCTGCCGTTTGTTTTATACAGGGTCCTGAAAAGCGTTATTCCTAGTTGCTCTTTTGGGAGCAGAGATATTAAAATACTCCGTACTGAATATGTATTACTCAATAATATGCAGAGTGTATTCACTTCTGTATCCCGAGCAACAGCAATGCTAACCTATGTGTTTTATGGATATTAAGGAGGTATGGAGTTGTGTTAGAAAATGGTGAATTGTGTGCAAAAGCGGGTGTGAGTTTGATTGGAAACAATCTCTGCGAAGCCAGGATCACCATTTGGAAGCACAGGAAGCAAGGTTTATTGGCACCGTTCTTGGATCCTGCAAGGGATCCTTGTTAAAGTTGAAAACCCTTGTGTTGCGAGGGCAAACAGCAGGGAAGCTTAGAAGCAATAATCACGCAGCAAGCCAGTAAGTAACGGAAAAACTGTATTGTGCAGATGTCCAGCTTTACACAAACATGAACAAGTCCGATATTGCAGTCCGAGTCAAAACACAATTAGTTGAGTAGAATCAGCAAACGTAATTTCAAGGAAGCTGAGATAAACACAGTCTTCTTACTAGCAGTCCAAGGTCAATACATGCATCAGTCCAACAGAGTACCAAACAGTAGCAAAACTCCAATCAATAACAACAAACCATAACCACCAACCCACCAAGCCAACAGCCTAAGTGATTTTACTGGCTCATTCTTATTAGCAACGTAGCCATCAGAGTAACCAATCAGGCAGTACAACAATTACCATACTCTGTTATTAGCTAACTGTGGTTTGCCACAAACTACATGGTCTTAAAGCAATACAGTATGTTATACAAACTAACCAACATACCTTGGCTTATATTTTCCTGACCCAATCAGTTAGGTAACTTATCCATTCTTAACAATCCTAAGTTATTCTATGAAGAAAAGCATGTTAAAAAAACCCTTCAACAGGTCCAGCTTCAAAGTTAAGCTGGTTCTGCTACACCCATGTGCCCTTTTAGCCTTGCATTGTCATTGATTAGGTTTAGAATTAGGTGCTGGTTGTTACCTTTAAAGCCTTACATGGCATTCGACCGGCCTACCTCCAAGACCGCCTCCTGCCATCAGTTGCCTCCCAGCGCCCCGTGAGTTCACACAGGGTGGACCTCCTCCGCATACCATCGGCCAGGCACTGTCACCTGGCAACTCCACAGAGGAGGGCCTTTTCCGCAGCGGCCCAGCCCTCTGGAACGATCTACGTCCGAAGCTCCGGAGTGTCCCGGACTTGAGACTCTTCCATCGAGCATTGAAGACCTGGCTCTTCCGGCGGGCCGGACTAGCTTGACTCACCGAGTTTTAATAATTTTAAGGGATTTTAATGTTTTAACGTTTTAATATTTTTATAACGGTTTGTATATTTTATCAGTGTTGTGAGCCGCCCTGAGTCCTATGGGATCGGGTGGCCTACAAATACAAAAAACAAATAAATAAATAAACAAACAAATAAGTAAACAAACAAACAAACAAACAAACAAATAAATAAATAGAAGGCACTTGTACAACAGGAGCCTCGGTGACGCAGTGGTTAAAAGCAGCACTGCAGTCTCTGCTGACTTGTTCAGCAGGTTGTCAGATCGAAT
>JANHGC010004292.1:25129-35360 GCA_027560395.1 Boaedon fuliginosus | reverse complement strand
TCGGACTAAGACCTGCCCCGCTCACCTCAACGGACTCTGTCCAACTGGAATCCAAACCTGAACGTATCTGAGCGATTGAGACACCAGCCTTGGGTTCGTAAGTAACACTAAATCATTCTTATCTTTACATGCATAATACTACCCATTATAGTTTAGCACAGGAGCAGGGTAATCTTTATGTGTCCCAGACAGGACTTTTTCTTTTAAATCCAGTTCTTAAGAGTCACAGGGACATGGTGGTAATGCAATGATGTCATCAGAGGGAGGCACGGCAACATTTTGGAGCTCATTTTTAGAGGGATGATATTTATTGACAAAATAGAAATGGAGGGTACAAATATTTTACACCTATTTAAATATGCTGAGGTTTGGGGTGTGACACAAATGGGGCTTGGCTTGGGGCTACAGACTGCTCATCACTGATGAGCATTATGTGGGTTAATATTATGTGCAGACCATTATCAGTATGATTTGCCTAGGTTTGTCTGTGCAGTGTGTTCATTCATTCATTCATTCATTCATTCATTCATTCATTCATTCATTCATTCATTCATAACATTTTTATACCACCCAACTCCCGAAGGACTCTGGACGGCTAACAACAGAGATAGCAATAGCACTCAGATATTATATACTGCTTATCAGAGCTTTACAACACTCTCCAAGTAGTTACAGAGTCAGCATATTGCCCCCAAACAATCTGGGTCCTCATTCTACTGACCTGTAGAAGGATGGAAGGCTGAGTCAACCTTGAGCCTCATTGAGATTCGATCTGACAACCTGCTGAACAAGTCAAGAGAGATCGACTGCAGTGCTGCATTTAACCACTGTGCCACCGAGGTTCTCCTGCCACCCCCTTCCCCATTAACTGATCAGCAGTCATTTTGGGAATAAAATATTGGTGCTGAATTCCAAATCTTAAACCGCAGCTTAATGCTGGATTTCAGGGAACTGCGACTGTAAGCCAGTAAGAGAAATATTGTGGTATCTGTTAACCATTTTTAAAAAAATCTATGCCAAATGAGACAAATCATCTGTTTGCTTGCATACTTCCTTCCCAAAGTCTCTCTCTGAGTCATTGAGGTAGTTCTGATGATATTCATCTAAGTTTGGAATCTTGAACATTGTTTCCTAAGGCCAAGATCAACAAAAAGCAATTGGATTTAGGAATGCCCAATATGGACCCAGTCAAAAATCTTTCATGTTGCAATGTGTTGTTGCTTTGTGGAACAGCCTGTCAAGAAATGCTGGCTTTGATCAAATCAAACCAAATTAGATCACCATAAATTTCCTTCAGTGCAAGCATCAAGTAAGGAAAAACAACTACCCTGTTTCATAATCACTTTCTATCTTCAGTATTCTGGAACTATTGTCTCAAAATTCATGGAAAGTATCAGGCAATATAAAGTTGTCTCTAGGGGAACTACTAAACACCTGCCTATTATTTATTTATTAGCATTCATAATAAACTAATAAAAATGGAAGTTTCTGTAATAAACTAGCAAAGCGTCTATAAAATTGAAGGAACTGGACTATGGTTTCAAACTGGCAAAGTGGTAATATATGAGACTCTTCTTTTTAATTGGATAGAAAATTAAATTCCGAACCTTATTTATATTGGAAAAGAAAAAGAGGGAGAGGAAAACATAAAGTTTCAGTTTCTTAATTTGTATTGGCAGAATGCCCCTTCTTGCATTCTCAAAGGTCTGTGATTGTTCCCTATAGATTCAATGCTTGCCCTGCAAAAGAAAAAAAGTATTTTATTTTTGATTCTCACACTAGAGAATGAAAATGTATTAAAGCTATGTAAAAGGATTCTGAGAAGGACAGGAGTCCTAATAAAAGCAAATGTTCAAAGGAGATTCCTAGTCTATCTTTATTTCGGCTGCAAGGCTAGAAATAAATAGTGTTAGCATTATTTCACTAATACATATGCAACTGCTTGTATGACAATGGCTTACTATGTATTGGAATATAGCTTAAAATATGCCTCTCTGAGAGAAATCAAAGCATTATATTTGACACTTCTGCAAGAGGGAAGATGTGGTTTCTGCAAATGGCAGGAGCTTTGCACTCACAGAATGACACCACTGGATATAATCCACTGCACATAAGTGCATGCTTACATCAATTTATCAAAGCACACTGTTTACACAGTGAGTTAAGAGTTAAACACCAACAGATTTGTTCACTAAAACAGCTCAGGAATTTGGCAGAACAGTTTCTGCTGGGGAAAATAAACTACGGTTTAATTTTGTTATTGTAATTCTTGTGTACTTGCATAGTGCTTTTTTCTTTTGAGGTGCCCAGATTGTTCGTATGTTCAGTCTCTGTGGTTAGCACAGTTACTTCCGTTGTAAAAAGCAAAGAAAGTTGGAAAGTGAATGCTTGATTACTGCATGAAAGTAGGAAAATCTTAATCATAGAAGTATTATCTTAATAAATGCACTAAACTGTTGTTTGTTCTTGTGCTTTTAATGTTTTTATTGCAAACTGTCTTCTGGGAATATATCCCAAAAGGTGGTTAGCAATAAAATAAATGAAAAAATAAAACCCTATACTGATTACAATAAGCATCTCAGTGTGCACATAGAGCTTCATTTATTTATTATCAATCTTTTAAGACAAGTTACATCCAAAGTTGCTGAAAGTACATTTTGTATCACCATTCCACACCAGCCCAGCTTCTCTTATACAAATGTAATTTGCATAACAGTGCTAATGCTTTCCTAAAGGTTATTCTCCTGCCATGTAGTTAGCATTGGACTTAAATCCATAGTCTTTGTATATATGAGTGTGGGGGGTGTTCAGAAATAAAGCTTCTCAGTTTTCTACAAAATGAAACTTAACAAGTCATTACAAAGATACTTCCAATGGTGTAATAAGTGTAAGGTTGTTTTCCAAAAATGTAAATTTACATGCATGGTGCCAAATACTGCTGACATGCTTCTGATGTAGTCAATTCATGTATGAAACTGCCCTAAATTCTTTGGGGGAGATAATCTGGTACTATTTGCCTGCTAACACAAATCAAAAGCTATGGTACTAGTAACACCTGTTACACACAACTACTTGTTTTCACAAGCCTCCCTTTCTGTAATTATTAAGCCAGATACATCCAAAATTTCCACTTGAACTGTATTTAGTACACTTTTTTTTCTAGCATTGTGTCATGCTTACTTTTCGCTTTGGTTTTATATTGTTGCTGAAGCTTCCCAGAGTTCATACTTGTTCCATGATGGAGGAATGGTGGTGGTGGGTGTTTGGTGATAAAAAAAAAAAGACTCTAAAATGATTCAACAAAATACATTCTGATAGAAACAGTGGTGTTCAAGAACAGTTATTTATTCATGAAGAGGTTGAATAATATTGTTGACTAACAAGCAGGTTGTCCCTGTACTGTATTACAGTATTGTGCTGCATTGATTCCGTAAGGTATACAATTATAATTATGATAATGTATAGGTACTGTCCTACACAATTTAATTCAGCTGTTCTCAAATTCTGTTTCCTTTTAAATGCATTCAACTTTATTTCTGTTATGGCCATGCTTCAGAAACTTACAGTTAGTCTCTGACTTAAATCCGTTTGTTTAAGGATGGTCCAAAGTTTAAATAGCTTTGGAAAAAGTGATTTATGATGTTGTGTTTGCACTTACGACTGCTGCACCACCTCTTTGGTCACATAATCGCAAGTGCGGTGCTTGGAAACCAGCTCACATTTATAACAGCTTGCAGTGTCTTGTTCTGACCCGATTTTCAATCTTTTTTACTGTTTACCAGAAAAAATCATCCATTGGAGAAGCTGGGTCCACTTAATGACCACCATAAGATTTGTTGTAAAATTGGGTCTGACTTGACTTACGATTGCAATGACTTATGATGGAAATTCTAGTCTCAATTGTGGTTGTAAGTCGAAGACTACCTTCACAGCTCTTTAGATTAGCACACTTGAGAACGCAAAGATAAGACAAACTAATTGTTGTCATATCCATACATTTGATTTACCAAACAGACTTTCAGTATGTATTTTTAAAGGGCAAATTTAGATCTCTCTAAGGTCTTTTTGAGCAAAATGTTGCAGAGACCTAGAGTTTAAATTTGATGCCTTAAGAGTTTACATTCAATGAATTAAAATGACAGGGACACATGACTGTGTGATATACCCTATTGTTAAATTTTCATGGTTTATGAGGAGATCTCTATTTTGTTTATTACTAACCCTACCAATTCAAGTTATTGGAGTAATATTGGAGTCCTTCCCTCCCCCGTGTACGATTGAGTGAGTGAGTGTGTTTTTGATTTTATATTGTATAGGCTTATGTTTTATTATATTGTTGCCGCCTTGAGTTCCCCGAATGTGTGAAGAGAGGTGGGATATACAGTAAGTTTAATAAATAAATAAATAAATAAATAAATAAATAAATAAATAAATAAATAAATATTATTCTTTATAATGACCAAATCATTTTTATTTACAACTTCAGTAGCAGATAAACAATTACACAATTCAAAATACCAGCAAAACAGAGTTAAAGGTTTGAATTTTAAATAAATAAATAAATATTGACATTAGAAGCTGATTATAACATAACCACAGCTTGTTGGGAAGTGCTGGATAAAATGCAGTAACAGTTACATATGGAACTGATCAGCTGAGATAGACATTGGAGGGGAGGGGATTCCCAGAAAAATAATTAATATCCTTGCTGTGAGAGAAGGAAAGTCTTTGCAAAAGTCATCTCTCTGAAATGAGAGTTTCTTTCCTAGGTGTGAGATGTCATTATAGATGGCAGACAAATTGTGTTCTCCAATTTCCATGATTTAAAACTTCTACTAGCCCATGAAAACCTGCCATTCCACTGACGCAGAAGAGTTATACAGCTGTTGCACCATTTGATTAATGTTTGTCCTTCTTTTATGTGGCCTTAAAAAGCAGCCAGCTTTGTTTGCACAGCTAGGGCCTTTTCAAGAAAAGGCAAAGTTACCTTTATTTTTATTTATTTATTTTTGAAAATGCAAAATTCTGTGGCTTAAAACATCATTATTTCTTTCAGAATCGAAATAGGACGGGCAAAATTAGCAAATTAGGTGGGTTGCTCAATTTATTTGGTTTATTTGCAAATTAACGGCCTGCCTATCTTTTTCCAACTTAGAACTCTTCTGTGCAGGTTTGTGGAAAGGTTTAAGTTAATAACAAAGTGCATATAATGTTGGAATGAAACTAGGCAGTTCGTATAAAACTGAGTAAGTTTAAATATTTCTCCTCTGAAAAGATCTGTGAAACACCAATCAAACATATTTGGATCAGTTCCTTAGTGGTTGAAATCATTTAGGGAAATAAAAAACAAAAAAATAATGATAGGATTTTCAGCTCCATATAAATTATTCACATTTTTTTCATTGTTATTTCTAAAGCCCAGTTGAGAAGCAACTATTTGTTTTGTAAATTGTTCAAATATTTGACACTTCACAAGCGTCAGTGATAACCTTCCTTTTCATTCCTTTCCCCCCAACGTACTTTTTTTTTCTGGAGTGCTTGTTAACTTTGGCAGGCTTTTTATCATCTGAAGGTAGAGACAAAGCTTTTAATGAATGTCTGCTAAACAAGGGCTTTAGGTGGTATTAGACAATGTTCAGATTTGTAACTGGCAGCCAAGGCCCTTGTTTCAGGGGCCCAGATTTGGGTCCTACTGCAGAAAGTCCATTTACATGGTTTTAATCCAGAGAGTATACAGTAACAGGCTCGCCTAATAAGGTTAGTAGGAAATAGGAAGGAAAGATTGAGAAATTAAGTGATCAGATGGTATTGAGCCAATGCTGTAAGTCATGCTCAAAAGATTTGACCACTTACAGGTTGAGCATTCATTTAAAGCAGGGGTGGGCTGCTGGGGGTTTGCAGGAGTTTGGGAGATCCTGCCCAAGAGGCAGATCCTGCCTCTTGCTAAGAGTCTGCCCGGTTCAGAGAACCCCAAAATCCCATGCCTCCAGTTCTAGATCACCATTCTCAGCAAGATATACCTAGAACCAATTATATCATGTTTTTGTTGCCAAACAAAGGCAAGTTAATTCTCTGGGACATTTAATCTTCTGTCATTTAGTTTTTCTCACCGAACAGTCACTTAACTATTGGCTTAATCTATCAATTGAATTGTACATTATGTCTTTCTTGGCCAGAAATAGTTACAAACCTTAAATAAAATGAGTTTGAAATATTATATATTAATGCACAATTTATTTGCAAAATTCACAGCTTTTCTTTTACTAAGAACATTAATATGTTCTTTGACCAGGGAAATGAGGTGGGGTATAAATCAAAAATAAATAAAATAATATAATTATCTTTTATTATAGAAAGCATGAAGTCCAGAATTATTATGGCCATCCCTATAGATATAGTTGCTTCCTCCTCTTCTCTAGTGAAGCAAGCTCCACACCAGGCAATAGCCCCACCAGGTTAAAAATATTTTCCTAAAAGAAAATATAATTCTTGGATATCATGAGTGAAAGGGGGGAAATGATGGGTGAAAGTATCAAAGTATCTTGCAAATAACAAGGCGTATCATATACATATAGATACAGTAGATACTGATACAAAGCATTCAGGGATACATCAGTAAGATGGCACCCTCGGAAGCTGCAGAGAAATGCTTGGGCCTCAGACATGAGAGAAAGATCAAGCAGACGAAATGGCATGGCAAAACAAGACTCTGCATGGGATGTACCATCAACAGTAGATGAGTTGCCAGACATTGGGAAACCCTACCAATGTCTGGAAAGACCTGGATTGAAAGACAGCACAGAGGTACTGATTATAGAAGAAGAACAGGCACTAAGCTCCAGGTCCATAGAAACGGGTGTCTACCACATGTCTAAGTCTGCTCTGGCAGCATGTGGAAAAATAAGAGTTCTTGAAATAAAGTTTCCAGCAATCAGTAAACTCTTTATTATACCCAATGGAACAGAACAGCAGGACTTCGTAGTTTATCCAAAATAAGGTTAGCATCAAACTTCTCCAAAGAGTGGGAGTCTTTTATGGACCCGCACTTCATTAGCTCCGCCCAGGATCCAGTTCTTAAGGGAGCCATGTGTGTCAAGCACACCACACTAGACAGGACCAGAGGTGCAGACCATGAAGAGAGGCCTCAGAGACAGTACAACAATAGAGTGTAAAATGCAGCCAGGAATAACATACACTGGACAGCATGACCAAACTATACACTCTGTAAAGTGTATAGTTAGACTCTCTCAAGTCCAGATAAAAGATTCCATAGAAGATTGTGAAGAATAATGGGGCTAAGATCTGGTGGGTAACAGATAAGGTTCGGAAGGTAATGGTAGCAGCATCAAGTGACAATAGCAACCAAGTGACAATAGCAACATCAGCAAGAAGGAGTAGAGAAGCTGGAGAAGTACCAGGGCCAGAAGGTGTAAAGTAATGGTCAAGGCATTCCCAAAGGTAATAGGAGTATTCAGGACTATGACTATTAAACTGGGAAAGTGGTTCTCACAGATCCCAGGAACAATATCAGAGCTATCTGTCCAGAAGAGTACAGTGCTTGGAACAGCTGAGATAGCTCAGAGTCACCATGTGATTCAGATGGACAGCAAATATAGTAAGTAAGTAAGTAAGTAAGTAAGTAAGTAAGTAAGTAAGTAAGTAAGTAAGTAAGTAAGTAAGACACTATGCAGAGCCTCAAACTCCCAGGCTTCTGGTAGAGGACCCAAGATTGAAGAAGACACATACTACCCATAGAGGAGAAAAGAGAAAGAACTCACTATCTTCAATTCATAACAGAGCTGTATTGCTGCTTCTGAATCATCTGCATGTTGCAGACTGTTTATGTGCATTAAATGTAATTTAAGTTTTACATCTACATTGCCAATCCTGGGCATTAATTAATTATACATAATTGATACAGATAAATAATGTGCAAGTCATCATTTTTTACACAAGATGCCATGGTAAGGGTGAGAAGTGCATTGCCTAAATACTAATCCATTTTATTTTAAAAATTAGAAGATATATAATGTTATTTCTAAATAAATGTGAGCCAATTCTATATAAATGAATACTCATCTATGGCTTATGCCAAACAAATCCATTTACTGTGTTTGAAATATTAAACATGTTAATAGCTCATCTGGCTTATTTCTTCTGAATCAATACACTTTAAACTAGTTAGTATCTTTTAATGCACAACTTACAGTCTGCGTGTAAAAGGAGCAGGCCTTTGACTGTACAATGGTGAGTCACCATCTTTATTTTTTTGACATTTCTACAGATGCCTTGAGCTACAGAGTGTGATTATGAATCCCAATCTACAAAGAAGCCTATATGGAATTTCTCCATGCCTGTGCTTCTAGGTGATGGGCAGTTGTCAATTTGGAAAGCTGATAATGATAACTGACCTCTTCCTGAAAGGTGAGCCTAGAGATTTCCTGCCTGAAGAAGCCTTTAAGGGTGGATAATAGGGCTGCAAAGAAAAGATGTGAGTCATCTAGTCTTTAATTTAAGGATTAATCCTCAAGTCTGTATGGCTGTATTCCTCTCAATATTAATAATATATTGCAGTTAGAAATTATTGTAAAATGCTTTGAGCTTTGTATAGGCATTTGAAAGGGTGATATATATTACACGTTTTGTTAATAATATTGTTCTGGTTTGCACTTCAGTAGGATAATTCCAGGTAAGTGTCTTTAATTAACCCAGCGATGCAAATGAAAATTAACAACAGTCACACTGAAAGTATGTTAACCAACCTGTATAACATGGCTTTCCACATACTGTATCAGTGCATTCCAGACATGTGGAAGTAAACTCTCTACTTCTAGTCAGCAAATCCATTACAAATTAAAGGAGACAATGTCCAAGAGATGAAAAGGGAAGCAAACAGAACAGGCAAATACCAGAGTAATTAATGGTATAACGTCTAATAATAGCTGAGCTAAATTTGCAAGGCTATCTATCATTACTAAACATTTTA
This sequence comes from Boaedon fuliginosus, assembly GCA_027560395.1. Lineage (NCBI taxonomy): Eukaryota > Metazoa > Chordata > Lepidosauria > Squamata > Lamprophiidae > Boaedon > Boaedon fuliginosus. The sequence goes on along the minus strand of JANHGC010004292.1, from coordinate 26,374 downwards.
AAAGCACACTGATATTAATGATTAAATAACATGGCCACACATTCTACAATTGTTTCCCTAGACAGTAATGATTAGAGACACAACTGCAAAATTCGTGACAATGTCCTTTTACACCTCTCATCTGTGGAATGTCTTTGATAAGCCTTTGAATCTTTTGAGTTTTATTTTTCTTTATATAGTACTCTCTGATACTGCTTTTTGGTCTGGAAAATAGAAAAAGGATCCAAGGAAAATAATCTGGATTGTTTTCTGAATGTCAAGCCTTCATTAATCCACTCTATGTATTCCCAGATATCAACACTATAATTATAACAAAATGAAAGGCTCCAGACTAGACTTATCCTTCACATGCTGGATCTCCACCTGCAGAAGGGATCCATTTGTTTTCATTCTGAAGGAACATTGTGCTGGAAGAATCCTATTTGTGTTCTTTAGGATCCTGGAGCAACCTTGGCAAATGAAAAGTACACCAGCATTATACTGATTAGTAGTTTTCACTGTGGAATACATAGTTGTACAGAACACAGGTTAGATTGGCGATGTGCAAAACATTCACTGCATTCAGCTTTGCATGGTCTTGTGTCCAACACAAATATACACACATGCATACATGTGTGTGTGTGTATACAGACACATGAACATGTTCACATACATATATACACATTTTGTACACAATAGTCATTGAGGGAAGAAAAAGGTAAGACCACAAAAGGTATGGAAAAGAAGGTGCTTGGAAAATGAGGACAGCTGGACTACTGAGGTATGCCAAGCCATTGGGGGAGCGGAAATTAGAGATGATGCACGTCAGCCTTATCCCACTCCTACCCACAATTCCAAATTTTGTTTCATCCCAAACCTGGAACCATTGGGCTGTTCTTCTGAACCCACCCTTGAGGCTCGGGATGCTTTGATAGAATTTCCAAGCACGGGAGAAAGTCCTCTCCCCCTCCCAGCCCCCCCCCCAAGTTGAAAACTAGTGTCTGGCATTTGAAAAAAGATGCAAATCCACGAGAGTTCCCCCCCCCCTTACTGCCACAATCTCCAAAATGTATGTAAGTCTCAGAACATGCCTTGACTCAATCAGTCATCGCTTGAGAATATTTGTGAAGCTCTCGAGGTTGCCAACCACACCTCCTCCCTTGGGTTTTTTTTTTTTTCATCTTTCCCCTACCAATATCCGGATGATTATCATAATTTTTTTTTTATTTTGAAAAAAAAAAAAAAAACCAGCAAATCTAACTTAAA
>JANHGC010004290.1:59908-75377 GCA_027560395.1 Boaedon fuliginosus | reverse complement strand
AGTGCTATTGCTATCTCTGTTGTAAGCAGCCCAGAGTTCTTCGGGAGTTGGGTGGAATAAAAATGTAATAAATAAGTAAATAAGTAAATAAGTAAGTAAGTAAAGTAAGTAAGAAAGTAAGTAAGTAAGTAAGTAAGTAAGTAAATAAATAAATAAATAAAACAATCTGGGTCCTCAAAGACAACCATTCCAAGTTTTACAACTTCAGGGAAGAAGTTGGCAGACGTAAGCAAGTTTGTTTAATATGTCTTGCTTGTAGATTGTGTTGTGCAAATGCATGGAGACATCTACAGAGGTCCCGCTACCACAAAGGTGGGCAGACGCTCACCTGGGTCAAGAAGCTACTTGGATCACTTCCTGTGAAGTGGTCCTTAGAGGAGGTCTATCCATTGGGCGAAATGACTGGCAGCCACAAGCTTGTTGCTCCCTTCATAATGTACTCCTGATGTTCCCTGCAACATTCAAGAGGTACGGAGGCATCTCAAAGCAAATAATTATTCCTCTATCAACTTCACTCCTTGAAAATATTGCTCTGATTACCCACAGTGCTGTGGGTTATGTCCCAAATAACTTTGAAGTGATTTCTGCATGCATTATGAGGCTTACGAACATATTTCAACCAGTGGTCTTCTGTTATTGTTTGAAAAGTATTTCTGAAGCTCGGGAGACTTTCAAAAAGCCCTTTGTAGCACAGAACAAATAATATTTGAACAGAGGAAATTGAGCGATCCAAGACCATGTATGCCTAAAGGACTCTCTGAATTGTTGCCAGGTAATTAGCAAAGCATTTCATGCCCATGAATATGTATCTGAAAGCAATAACAAAACTGCTCTTTCCAAAATATGTACGTGTATGTGGCTGTGTGAATGAAACATCTTTTTAAAGTTGACACTTTAAATATATCAATATTTTAAATTCAAGCTTCTTAACTACAGGTAGTCCTTGACTTACGACCCCAATTCAGCCTAAACTTTCTGTTGTTAAGTGAAACATTTGCTAAATGAGTGTTGGCCCATTTTACGACCTTTCTTGCCCCAGTCATTAAGTGAATCACTACAGTTGATAAGTTACTAACCCGGTTGTTAAGTGAATCCTCCTACCCCCTTGACCTTGCTTGTCAGAAGGTCTCAAAAGGGGATCACATGACCCCGGGGACACTGCAATGGTCATAAATATGAACCAGTTGCCCAGCGTCTGAATTTTGATCACAAGGTTGTGGGTATTCTTGCAAAGGACATAAGTGTGAAAAACAGTCATATAGTCTTTTCATTGCAGTTGTAACTTTGAACGGTCAACAAATGAACAGTTGTAAATCAAGGATGACCTGTATTAATAATTGGGAGGGTTTGTTTCAAATTTTCTCACAGGTTACAGATAGTTAGCCTTCGAGTTATGACCAGAGTTGGGACTAAGCAGTTGAGACTAAGTGAGTCGTGCCCAATTTTATAAACTTTTTTTGCCACAGCTGTTTAGGAAATCACAGAAGTTATTAAATGAACCACGTGGTTGTTAAGTGAATCCAGCCTCCCATTGACTTTGTTGTTGGCAGCTGACTGAGAAGCTCACAAATAGTGATCACACGACACCAGGACACTGCAACTATTGTAGCAAATAAATAGCAATACCACTTAGACTTATATACCACTTTACAGTGCTTTTACAGCTCTCTGTAGGTGGTTTATTTTATTTTATTTTATTTATTTTATTTTATTAAATTTATACCCCGCCTCATTTCCCCTGTTAGGGGTTTACAGAGTTAGCATTTTGCCCCCAACAATCTGGGTCCCCATTTTACGTACCTCGGAAAGATGGAAAGCTGAGTCAACTTTGAGCCTGCTGAGATTCAATCTGCCAAACTTCTGGGCAGCCAGCAGTCAGCAGAAGTAGCCTGCAGTACTGCATTCTAACCACTGCACTACCATGGATTGTCAAGCCCCCAAATTTTGAACACATGACAACAGAGATGCTGTGACAGTCATAAGTGCAAGGACTGGTCATAAGTCTTTTTTCAGCATCGCCGTTAACTTCAGACAGTCAGAAAAAAAATTGTTGTAATTTGAGAACTACCTGCACCTGCCTCTTACCTTATTCATACTTATAAACAGTCACTCATAGTTTTCTACCAAGATATTATTTAGCATTTCACTGCATTAATCCTAGCTCAGGAAAAGGAAATGCAGAATGTTATAATGACTAATGAGGTAGATCCAGAAATCCTTATTCTGGACAATACATTTTGATTCACTGAGAATTTGATCTCCAGCTGAGCCATTAGATTTCCAATCACAGCTGATTGTGGCAAGCCTCACCATGTTGTCTATAGTGTGCCAACACCGCACATTAATGAATGAATTGCAGTAGCTTTTCAATACTTGCGGTAATAAGTTCTCAGATATTCAGTGGCAAACAATCTAAAAAACAAGTCTGGTTGGGGAAAAGCAATAAATTGTTTCTGTTGCCAAAACTGAGTCATAGCCAACCCTTTGCATCACACGGGTGGCAAAAAGCGATATAAGAAATTGTGCATGGATAACAACATGAATACAACTGTAAATAGAATTCCATACATAGCAATTTCTGCTGTTTTTTTTAGTGATCCAACAATAAATTTACCAGAATTACTTACCGTAGATTCTTGTCTGCCTGGAGAAGGTTGACAATACAACTAACTTAAAGAATGACTTACAGGCTTGTGTCAAATATACACTTTATATATGTTTCATATATTTTATGTAAATTTTCATATTATAGTTTTAGAAATAATTATAGTGTATTTCTGTATATGCAGGATGGCACTTTCTATAGACAAATACTGCATGTGTGGAGTGCAACCAATTTGTTTTTATTGACTTCATCATTCAGGGGAAAAACAACACAAAATATCCAATTACATAAGAAAATAAAAGAGAAAGACTGACCAATGACATCCCTAGCAACATTAGCTGTTTTCTTACCAGTCATAATAGATGCACATTAAATATATGTAGAGAGATCATATTTGATCCAAAATGTTATTGCATAAAAATATATAAAAATACAATTGATGCTAAGTCAAAACACTACTTGTGTTCTTCTCAATTTCTGCTTTCTGTATATTTCTTGATGAATGTATTGTTAAATGTCTATAAGTGTTTAAGATCCTTCTATTACAAATTATAGCAATTCCATTTCATTTTGAACTTATTGTTGTATAGGATTCTATCTGGCTGCTAACAAAACAGATGTTCCTGTCAGAGTTGATTCATCCTCTCTTTTCCAATAGCCCAAGCACCTTCCAAATCTGTTCAAGGATGTTTGGGGAGATCCTTAAGCAGATGTTCTAATATATTAAGTATTAAATATTTATCCCTGTTGCACATTTACTGTAGTGTAAGTGCTGAACCTTATTAACATTTATAGCTAGTAAGTTAAAGCAGTAAATGTTCTGTCTAAACTCTCTGTCAGATCTGGTCCAGGCCTGTTTCAAGTGTTCATTTAGGAAGTGACTGTGACCTCATATCCTTGCACTTGAAGGATAGGGAGGCCAAAAATAGACACATTAACCGATAGTGTGTTGAATTGAATTGAATTATGAGGTTATGTTTCAGACTTGGAATTCATGAGAAGCACAAGTAAACATATAATGTGCATAAATAAGGTGTTAATATAATCGGAAGAAAAGGTGGCATAGTTGAGATCAACTTTTTGGATTCCACTCCAATTCAGCTGTCCTTTGAAATAGGGCCATCTGATGATTAGTACAAAATAGCTACATGGAAACATCTAAATATCCCTGAGAGACATCCAAAAAGGCTGATAAGAAAATGTCTCTGCCCATCTGACCTGGAGCAGACCATTCTGTGCCATGGTGATGTTAATCCTGAGCTATCATTGTTAATCATTCCAGTTTCAAATTCTGTGCCTACCTTCAAAGAGATAAGAAAAACCAGAAAGTCCAGTTGCCTTTTGAAAAAGCACCTTTGGGACTACCATGGTCTGGATGACTGAGAATCTCCGTAGATTTCTGATTTCTACTTCAGTGTTTTCCCCCCAAGGACAGTCTTGATTGTGAGGTTGGATGGTATTGAGGAAAGATTCAGAGAAAGTTTCAGGGAAGATGGCATGCAAAAATGATTTTATTGTTCTTTTGAATTCTTACATTGATCCAATATTAATCCAGCATTCATTGGAGGATTCATCCTTTCCTCTCCACTATTTAAAACTTCTCTCAATGTGTGTTGCAAAATTATGCTCTAGGGCTGAGCACATAATCCATTTCGGGGAATTGAGAATTCAGAGATTGAAATTAACCACCACGACCGATCACAATACTGTTGCTGGTTTTGCTTGCCAGATCAGAAATAGTTGAGTTCTAGAAGGACATAAGGAACTTGGGGAAAATTTACAGCATGGAGCTCTGTCCCATTTATAACGTGGCTATAAAAATATATAAAAATACTTACTTCCACAATCTACATATAATATAGGTAGCATACTGGGGAGGCTTTTAAAGTCTAGTTCCAAGGCTGAAAGGGGAAAATTTCTAAACTAATCAGCATCTCTTAATTCATAGAAAATGAAAAAAACAAAACAAAAACCATGTTGTTCTGTAAACTCTTTAAGATTTTGTTTGGATCCTCTGGAATTCTGTTATTATAAATGATAGAATATAATCTGTTTAGACAGTAAAGTCAGCATATTTCAAATGTCACATTTATTCTGTTTAAAGTTATACAATTTTTAATCTGACATATTGATGTAGAACATATGGCCTTGGTAATTCTAGTTGTTAATCAAAAAGGTAATTTGTATAGCTGAGCATCAGGAGAAGATCAATGTAAGCTTTTTTTATTATTATTTTCCCTTCTTCAATTATTCTCTCTTGTTAGTATTAATGCTAAACATTTATTTTAGCTCCAGCAGTGAGCATTTATTTTCCTGTAAACAGTATAACTCTGGCAACAAATCAATGTGGAAATGCAGAAAATAATTTAAGTTCCTTTTGGGGTTCCTTGTTGAATGATGAAACAATACTTTAAAAATGTGTACTGAGAAGAGGTTTCTGCTGCAGCAGTAAACAAGCACAAACATATTTTTTTTGCAACACTTTTGTTTGAAAACATAATCTTTAGGGATTTATCTCCTGTTTTCTTGGTGCTTCAGTGTTGGAGAGAAAAAGGATAAATTAGAGTTTTAAATCAGGCACAGAAAATGCAGCTCTGATGTCCAATGCATGTCAACTTTATTTGAAAGAGAATAATTGCTTCGTGTAGTACCATTATTGCCCCAATTCTCCATCTAATGTAAATGTGATTCATCTGTAGCCACAGGTATCTGGTCTTTGAAATGCATGCCAGAAAAATGTATTGCTTTCTGACAATTAGAATTTACTCATATGCAGGTAAAAGACTGGTTAAGAGGAGATGGTTTTAGGCCATTTCTAGTCTGTGCGAGTTCTTTAGCCCTATTCTCACGTTAGCCTTTGTAGCTTTTTTAAAATTGCACATTACATTTGGTTTTATTCTTAAACTCTGTAAAATATAGACCTTTATATTTATTATTGTTAATAAGTAGACCTGTATATTTATTATTATTTATATGTAACTCAAGGCGGCAAACATATCAGCACATCTTCCTCCTCTTCTCACAACAACTTGTCAGCTGAGGGAGAGTGATTGGCCTAAAGTCACCTAGCTGGCTTTCATGTCTAAAGTGGGACTAGAACTCACAGTCTCCTGGTTTCTAGCACAGTGTCTTGACCTCTAGGTCCTATGTACATACATGTCATGCTTTCTAAAATACATTTTTTTAACATATATGTCTCCCACTCCCTGTTTTGGACTATTGTATTTTCAAGATTGTAAATGGAAATATAACCTCTCCTACTTGGCTCACATAGATTTAGATGGATAGTTATTCAAGATTAAAGTCCCAGAAATGCTCCCTTCCAGTTAGGGAAATCTTTCTACTAACTCTGAAATTAGTTAGAACGTTTTGTACTTAGATGAAACAGAGCATAAGCTAATTCTTCAAAAGTTCTGCCAATTCAGAATATTCACAAACACTGAACGCTTCTGCTGTTACAAATAGGAAGGGGGAGAGAAACTCAAATCTCACTCATTATTTTTTTTCTAATTGCTTCTTAACAATTAATGATTGTATATACCGGTAATAGTGGATAGGTTTATCCACAAATAAGCTTACCCTTGAAATTTCAGTCAAAGCCGGTGAAAAAATGTTTCCCTCATGGATAATCTGACCCTTGAATTTTTCACTGTAGCGACAGGTGGAAAACTGCAAACTGTTTTGTCATCATTTATAAAACTCTGCAATTTTAATGCCTTGATGGGCTTTTAAAAAAATCTGAGCTCTAGTCTGCAGATAAGTTGAACCCAATTTTGGGATGTACTTTGGCACCTAAAATTCTTGGCTTAGCCATCTCTCTCTATACAGCATATATAGTATATTAAGCTACTGCCGGTTGATACAAGCTATGGTGTTTTTAATCCTTACAGACATGTTTTCTCACTTTAACCTTCCATTATGAAAACAGAAATTAAGATGCTGTAGATCAGACTTAACAAACTTTGTGCCACTCCTGAAATCATGCAATGTTATATGTAAAGGAAGGTTCTAAGGAGAAATTCCCATTATAAACCAAATGAAGCCAAATTTTTAGTTATCATAATAAGTTGGAAAAAAGTAATGCAGAATGTAATATCCAAAGTAATGCAGGCAATAATCAAATCCAGAGGAAAAAGAACAGGATAATTAGCTTAGCTCAGCTAATATCGGTTACCTGCTTGAATTGCACCCTGGGCTTCTACACATGTATAGGATTCATTGCAGAGAGGATACTTAGAAAAATATCATGTGAATGATGGTTTGGATATTGTACATTTGGGCTTTCCTTGCTTCTCCTCCGCCTGTTTTCCCTCTTCTTCCCTGGAATCATGTCATCAGTTTTAGAAAATGTACAGTAGAGGTTAAGTGAACTTGCACCCTTTGGGAGAACGATTATTGGTTTGGCCATCAAGCCACATACTCGATCTCTGATGTCATCAGTGCAACCAGCAAATTAGAATATTGCTTTCCTAATGGCCACGTAGCTAATGCTAGATGCACTTATTAGCTTTCTCCAGTTCTATGAATTGGATTATATGAGAGAGGCTTTATGGGAAAAACAACATATGAATTACAATTATTTGAACTTCTCAGCATGGGTTCAATTTAGTGGATGAGTCAGCTGGCCCTGTTCTGTCAAGCAGAAACTTTGCAATCGGCACAGTTATATTAAATATCCGTATGCCTCTTATGCACATACGTGCACAATAAACATTGGCGCACAAGACAAAGTGCTTTGTTGCAAGCTTAGAACAGAAAACTCCACGCAAAAGATTCCATTGAAACGTCACAAGCTGGTTTCGTTGCAGTAGGACAAAACTCCAAATAGCATGAGTGATTTGAAACTTAACAATAACAACAAATGTCTCAAAAATTAGGGGGATCATTTTTTCCTGCACCCCAAGATTCAACCCACTAATTACTACTTGGAGATGCACCCTAACCATTTTTACAGGATTTGTCCTCATGACGGGACCTTTGTCTCATCCCCAGTTCAGAGCGGAGATGCTTTATATTTGAACTTAACCATTCTAATTCTATTTTTAAAGTATACTAATATTGTTGGTTTAACTCGGGGGTGTCAAACTCACGGTGTCACAGTGGCGTCACGTGACATATCATGATTCCCCTCCCTTCATTAAACTGGGTGTGGGCATGGCCAGCGCATGACACATCTAGCCCGTAGGCCGCGAGTTAGACAGCCCTGGTTTAACTTCTCTTGTGATCAGCTGTGTTCCTATCAGCCTGTTTTGGCAGGCACATCACCTCCCTTCCCCTGCACAAGGATGCAGATTGGAAAGTAGGATACTTTACACGCAAAGTAGTGATTAGGGGGTTATGCAGCCCTAACTAGATCCTATGAACAAAGATTGAAGCAGCTGGTCATGTTTAATCTTGAGGCAGGAAGATCGAGGGAGAATACGATAGCATCTTCGAATATTTGAAAGGATGAGACATGGAAGAAGGCAATGATGTGTTTCCAATTGTTCAAAAAAAAAAAGAACATCTCCATAATAATGTTAGTAAAAAAAAATAGAAATAAATGATAATCGGAGTTTGACAGTAGAAGCAGAAAAGTGTTGGATTCTCCTTTGAAAATGTTGAAAGGAAGGCTAGACAGCCATCTGTTGGTGATGCTTTAAATAGGATCCTTACCTTAAAAGGAGGATGGATTGAATGGCCTAAATAGGCCCTTCCAAAGGGATGGTTTTATGGTCCTTCCTTTGCCCCAAGGCTATGCTAATTGAGAAAAAGAAAAGTGAGGAAAGATTAGATTGGATAGTATGTTCTTTTAAAAAGAGCACAAAGCCTCATCTCCTCCACATTCCTTTCAAATCCATCACCTCCTCCAGGGCAGGTGAGCTTGGCTGAGAGTCTCTTGTCTCTCCACTGACACAACTGAGTTTTCTTTCAAACAGATTTTGGTTGGCCTCTTCTTGTAGGTTGCTGAAGCCTTGCAGTCCATCAGGAACATGGAAGGTCTCCATCTCAATACTAGGTTTAGGTTTCGTAGGTTTCACCTCTATAGCTGGGATTTTTTTTTTTTTCAGGAAAAGGGACAACTAATCTAGGGCTGGGCAGTTGGAAGTCTCCTTTTCTGCCTAGTGGAATGAGAACATTAAGAAAAGTAAGACAATCAAGGAGGCTGTCCAGGTGAGAGATCCCATCCTGAAAAGCACAAAAAATCCTCCCTGCTCTGCCTTTACACACAAAAACTCTTATAGATGTTAGATTAAAGCATTCCTTTGGTGCAAAATGCATCATAAATTAACATTGCCCAAATAAAGTAGATAAACATACAGAGAGAGAGAGAGACAACCCCCCCCTGCACACACCACACAAACACACACACACACACACAAAAGAGCTCACCAAACAAATTTTCCCCCTCCTAAAGGAGAGTAGTTTATTAAATTTAACCCAATTTCCTCATTCATCTAAGAATCAGAAATACTGGGAGTGACTTGCTTCTGAAGTTTCCAGATTTTTTTTGTTTAAACATAAGTGATTCCAATTTCACTTTTTTTTTTACTCAGTGAGCCTGCACAAAATTTGTTCTGCACATTTGCTGTATTCCTGAAAATTCAGAAGATAGAAGATTTTCTTTGTCCATGTTGCTTTTATACTTCTCACTTAAAAGTCCATTCTATCCTGTTTCAGCACTGATTTACATTTTATGACTAAATGTTTTCACTTATATTTGCACTGATTTTTTTTACAAATGTATAAAGTTTGAAAGTGCATTTCTTATTTTTACAGTTTTTTTCTTTCTTTCTACAGTTGTTCAAGCCAAAATTTGTTTGGGAAAAGCAGAAGTAATTTCTTTGTTCATTTTTTAATGAATTATTTTCAATGAAATATGTTTAAGCTAGAATGCATTTTGGAATATATAGAAAGTGCAAAAGTCACAGGATATCTAAGCCTGAATTAGCACATTATTCCATGAAAAGCACATCAATATAGAAGTTCTCTAAACTTTTATCATTAGTGGACAGCAATATATACAATATCAGTTAAGATATGTCTAAGGATCTGGGTTATTTCCACTGCCAGCACATTGGAAGCATTTCTTACTCCAGCCAACATTCAATTTGTATGGAGACTTCTGTTCCATTTCAAACTACAACACATTGGTCAGTTTCCACCTCTGTTGTCACTTTTGTTATACCTTTTGAACTGGCACATTGGCCCTCTTTCTTTTCTGTCTTTCCACTAAGATTCTAGAAGAAAAGAAATCCATCTCTTTTCAATTTCTCACCAACTCAGCCTTTCCGACAGCATTGTCCAAATCATGACATTGAACTGGGCCTATCCATCACAGACGTTAACATTGTCAGCACGGGTTAGAAAGGCCGAAAAGGGTTGTTTCTGGATACAGTGAGCTTTGGATATTATCTTTTGGTGAAAATGGATTGGGGGCAAGGTGTGTCCAAATAAGGTGGTTGCAATTTCCAGAATTACTCTCATAATATAAATGAATCAGGAATGGTGACCTTAAGGCTTCCCCCACAAAGTCCACTGCCTTTAAATCATATAATTTAAAAGTTGATTGTATTTACTGATTTATTTGACGTATCCCTATTACATTTGCCAAATCCCATTAACTCCTTAAATGAGGACATGACCTGCTGCTGTTTTCCTCTGTACTATCCAAGGCCATTACTGACTTCCACATTTCATAAGAAGAGGCCATACATACAAGCTGGGTCCAAAGAACTGTGAAATTACTCCTCAGAACTCTGTGAGGCTTTAGACCTGTTCTCATAAAGCTGGTTTGGTTGCCTGATCATAAGCAGCATTTGAAATGGCGGTATATTTCAAGTACCTTTTGGGAAATGGCATGGAAGTCAACTTTTTTTTTTTCTTAACATAGTCAGACTCTCTAGTTAGCTAGTACAAACCCACTGCATGAGTCATAAAGTTCAATTGCTCTATAATCAGAAAGAAAGATATGATGTAGGCCGACTGACTTCTGAACAGTTTTTCCTGCTGCTTGCCATCACATTTTCAAAAGCTTCTGTTCCGTTTCAAAAATGCTAGATTCGGTAATATAATTTCTGCAGTGTTGATGTTCTCCTCCATTCTGTAATGCCGGAACTCAATCCATCATAGCTGTTAAGCACATATTGTCTACAAAGTTCACCAAATAGATTCTTTCGTGCTTAACAGAATAACAAGAGTTGGAAGGCAGCTTGGCGGTCTTCTAGTCCAACTCCCTGCTCAAGCAGGAGACTCTAGACCAGGGCTGTCAAACTCCCGGCCTGCGGACTGGATGCATCACGCACTGGCCACGTCCACGCCCGGTTTAGCGAAGGGGAAAAAAGTCCCGATACATCACCTGAACGCTGCCGTGATAATGTGAGTTTGATACCACCACTCTAGACCATTCCAGACAAATGGCTGTCCTATCTTTTCTTAAAATCTCCAGTGATGGAGCTCCTATAACTTCTGGAGGCAAGCCATTCCACTGATTAATTGTTTTAATTGTCAATAAATTTCTCCTTAGTCTTCTAGGCTGGTTCTCTCCTTGATTAGTTTCCACCCACTGCTTCTTGTCCTGCCTTCAGGTACTTTGGAGAATAGGTTGATCCCCTCTTCTTTGTGGCAGCACCTCAGATATTGTAAGACTGCTATCATGTCCTCCTCTTTGTTAGATCAGGCTTGTATGGAGGATTCCAGTTATACCATAGTAGAGCTCTTGAAGTTGGAGAAGCAGTCCTTGATACAATCCAAAGAAGGTTCTCAATCAAAGGAACAATTATTATTATTATTATTATTATTATTATTATTATTATTATTATTATTATTACTACTACTACTACTACTACTACTACTACTACTACTAAAATTTGTATGCTGCCCAACTCCGACACGACTGTGTGATTCCCCTAATTAGTATGGGCAATGGCAAAATCTTGCTACTTTTTCTTGTAATCTTCCAAGCAGCCCAACCACTAAAGAAGATTTATTGTTATTATATGAATATTTTCTTTCATGTAATAATTCTTGGCAGTATTGTAGCTTATCATTGTAACAATAAACTTTGACGGATTAATATACAAGGAATGTATGGAGCCCAGCCAGCGAGCGGTGGCTTGAAGTTTTGATAAAGTGAGTGGTGGATTATTATTATTTTTTTTCATTTCTTTTTCTTGCAAGTCTACTAGACTAGTAATTATTTTAGAATCCTTTGTTAGAGTATTTTTTTATGATAAATAATAGAGCAGTAGCAAATTAAGAGAAAGTAGAGATGTCTAATGGAACTGAAATGGTACTTTATTGACCCAGGCTGGCAAGAACAAGAATCTGTTGTGGATACAGGTGCTTTTGTTTGGGATTCCTGCAGTGAGTGTAGGAATAAATACCCCTCCCTGTTGTTTCTTTATGATTTATCTAGGAGCATGAACAATTCGTTAATCACAGGATATTATTTAATCAGCAGGACAAATAATATGTGGGTGTTGAAAAATATTTCTAAACCATGCATAATTGATCTGGGAGAAGCAAAGCAAAATGGGATTTTTTTTAAAAAAAGCTGAACTGAGCATTTATTTTTTTTTAAGTTAAGCTTCTAGTTTCTTAAGAGCCAAGGCAAATGTTCCTAATTCTTGTCCTGAAAGCATTTGTCTATAGGTTAAAAATTTGTGCATCTAGATCATCATGCATGAGGGTCAAATTTTTATAATTGATTTCAGAGAGCCTATATAGTTCTTTCCTGAGCTGTAGGATTTAACATTTGTGAATAGAAATGCAGGTAGTCCTCATTTAGTGACTGCAGTTGCTTCCAAAACTTAGTTGCCATGTGAATATGAGAGGGAGGGAGGGAGAGAGGGAGGGAGAGAGACAGAGACACACACAGAGAGACTGCAAAGATCACTGGTGGCTACCATCTCATTCAAATAAAGTTCTGTCATAGATTGTCCTATGGCTGACTGGGCTTTTTCCTCCCCCCGCCCACTTTCGGTGTGGATTGCTTAAACTGGCTATCTTTTCCTTAGTTATTTTTTTCTGCATCACATCAAAATGTGCTCTATGAATATTAAGTAATTGATTAGACTTTTTCTGCTGGCTGGCATCTGTTCCCTGAAACTGACCAGATCTTAATCAGTTACATCCAGGGGTGGGCTCCAAAAATGTTAGCAACCGGTTCTCTGCCTGGTTGCTGGGTGGGCATGGCCTAATTGGCCTCCTGCACCATTGCAAGGGGGGCGTTTTCACCCTCCCTGTGTTCCAGAGGCTTTCCTCAAGCCTCTGGGAGGGTGAAAATGGCCTCCCCTGGGCTCCCCATTTCTGGCCTTCTGGAACTTCTGGGAGCCCCATTTTTACCCTCCCCAGGCTCCGGAGGCCTTCCTTGAGCCTCTGGGAGGGTGAAAACGGCTGTCCCGGGCTCCGGAGGCCCTCCAGAGGCCCATTTTTTGCCCTCCCAGGGCCTCCGCATGGGTTGGCCCAGCCAGCAGTGGGATTTACCAGTTCACTGAACCAGCAATAAAATTAGCTACCGGTTCGCCTGAACTGGGGCAAATCAGTTTCAGTCCACCCCTTCTGGTTTCACCCAGAAGGTTTTTCTTGTCATAAATGGGTACATTGGTCAGAAAAATGAATTTTAATGGCTTTTATGACTATTGTATTTGCAAACAGTTGCAATCTGAGGCAGTTGCTACCCAAAAATTAGTAGTATGAAAAAAACCCATACCCATATTTATAGTTGAAAGTCTAAATTTTATCATTATTTATTAAATTTATTACAAGTAAACAAATTGATTTGTTAAATACTGTAAACTTCAGTCTTAATGATATATAAACCACAGTTTGTGATATAGCTAATTGTGTATTATTGGATAAACCATACTTAAGTAAACTATACTTTTCCATAATATTTCAACATTTTAAACTGGTTGAATGCTTTGAAGACTGGGACACATTTTGTGCCAATTGAACTAGGAGGTAATTGTGGCCCAGTCAATTCCAGGGAGTGGACTGGAGATTATTTTTGAATAAATACACATTAGTATCCTGCACTTTCAGACAGAAATGCATGACTAAAATGTATCACTGATAATGCTGAATGTTCATTTTCACAAGCAATGATGAAACACTGAATCAAACCCCAAACTGTTTCTCTATCTAAACATTTATTGTGAATTAATAGTTAACATTATTTCCTATTTACTCACCGAAGAGCCTCGGTGGTGCAGTGGTTAAATGCAGCACTGCAGTCTCTGCTGACTTGTTCAGCAGGTTGTCAGATCGAATCTCACCAGGTTCAAAGTTGACTCAGCCTTACATCCTTTCTAAGGTCGGTGAAATGAGGACCCAGATTGTTGGGGGCAATAAGCTAACTCTGTAACAGCTTGGGGAGTGTTGTAAAGTTCTGATAAGCAGTGTATAACATCTGAGTGCTATTGCTATGTAATCCACCCAGAATCCTTTGGGAGATGGGTGGCATAAAAATGAAATAAATAGATAAACAAACAAACAAATAATGCTCACTATATTTAAAAAACTCCCAAGCTGTGAAAAAGGGTGCTGCTCTTCTATCAAGATTTCAAGGAATCATCTTTCCAGGGACTTAGTATCCCTCTACTTAAATGTAGACTTAAAGCTTATTAGCCTCCTAAATGCCACAGCAGGACATCATATCAAAGGGATCATTTTTCTTCCTTTCCACAACTTCCTGCCCATTTGAGGACTTGTGCAGCAGATATTTCTGTCAAAATGAAGTGACAATGAACCTAGTTTATAAATAAATGGAATACTTTCGATTGGTAGCATAAAGGCAAAGCATCTTATCTTTCTAGACAGGTAGTGCTCGATTTATCATCACAATTGAGCCCAACACTTATGTTGTTAAATGAGAATTTGTTAAGTGAGTTTGGTCCCATTTTTGCAACATGGGCCTAGAAACAGACTCCTGGGGAGTCGTGTGCACATGTATGGGGGGGCTGGGGGGACCAGGTGCATGTGCAGGGGGTCATGTGTGCATTGCATTGTGGGTGTGCACACAAGCACGTGCACACACACGCAATTTGGCATGCAACCTCAAAAAGATTCACCATCACTGGTCTATAGCCTCCTTGCAATTGTCTAACAATAAAGCATTCACAGGCACTCACAAATGTATCTAACAACCTCAGAGAAAAAGAGTCTTAATAGCAGTATATGAAATTGTAAAGGCCTTGGAAAAAGAGTCTTCAAGGCTATTGTTTGTTGGAAAGGCATTGTGGAAGATCTGTTTATTTAGATAATAATATTAAGCATAACATATACATGTCAGATTGTACTATCCAAGGACAATTTTCTGCTCTGGAAAATCAGAATTTGATAAGATATGGTAGGAGTTTGTAGCCCAGATGTATGCAAGCATGATTTATAAATGTTCACATCAGATGATGGCCATTTAATTCTTACATTGGCAGCATCAGTCATTAGTAGTTTCATTTAACCTTAGAAATGTCACCAGCACAGCTAGAAAGGCTGACAACCCCCTGAAAAGGTCAGATTAGTTCCATAATATCTGAGAGTAATGACTTTAGGTGCAAGATCTGTTTAAAATAAACAAGTTTGGCTTTTGGTAATGTAGATTAAAATAATGTACATGCTACCATTCTGGACCTCATACCTGGGAATAAGCAAAATTGAAGGAGACTCTCTTATGACTACACAAACACAGGAATTTCCAGGCTTGTATAAAATTATGGGGCTTCCAGAAGAGCCACACAGTAGCTGTTTTTGTGTGCGTGTGTTGGAACTGATTTTTTTCCAGATTGCTGTACAGTACCAACTTCTCATTATTATTATTATTATTATTATTATTATTATTATTATTATTATTATTATTATTATTATTGTTGTTGTTGTTGTTGT
>JANHGC010004290.1:7848-22468 GCA_027560395.1 Boaedon fuliginosus | reverse complement strand
GACTGCTAGCCTGTCAGCCCATTCAGAAGAAATTATTACATTATTATTATTATTATTAAATTTATTTGCCACTCATCTCATAGTTTGAGGCTTGAGTCAGAAATGTAGGCAACGTGTTACTTCTCTTGAAACTGTTTGTAGGGATGAAAAATAGATATTTTTCCTGAATTTTCATATGCATATAAATAGATCCAGGTTTCCAGTTGACAATCATTCTGTACTCAAGAATATGTGTAAAGGAGAAAAAAAGTTTATCTGTAATAGTTTATTTATTCATCAAAGCATTTGCATCTTTTTTAGTCATAAGCCTTCTAGAATAGCTCAAAGAACTAATATGATATTTACTATTAAACAGCAAAAGCAAAATCCATGAGGTATTCAAGGGAAATGGAGAACGATAAGAGATTAAAATGTGGCTTAAGGTGCAGCGTTAGGGACAATTGTACATAAAAGATAAAATCAAGACTCTTGAGTTGAGATCAGCTCCTGTTGACTTCACAGTCACATCCAAGTAGTTTTCTGTAGAATATAAAGCTAATTTACCACTGCCTTACTCTGGGAATTTTCTCCCAACTGTTCTCTTATTTGTTTATCCTGGCTCTAATCCTGCACAATTTTACAGCAAAACAAATCCTTTATCCAGGTTACTTATCCACTGAGTTGTTATTCACCTTGTATACATCTCTATCCATATATTTGTATATATTTCTATAATACCTAAGCCATCATTTACTATCAAATATGATTTTTATGACATCACATAAAATAAAAACTTAAATCCCAGTAGCATATCCATCTCTAAAATGTAGAGAATTAAAAACATTAATCCTATGAAAAATCATTAACAGCGCTATCGAATAATTGGCGGCCTGCACATTTAATATCAGTCCGAGATCGCTAGTTATTAAATATCTTGGGGTGCTCTAGCTTTATGTCCACCAGAAGTTATGTATTTTTGCAGGAGAGATTCTGTTCAGAAACTTAATATCATTGGAGGGCCGCGTTAGTCCTTCACTGCTTTTTAACATCATTATTTCTTCTTCTGCAGTGGGATTTTGACATGCTATTCGTCCGTGAATTGCGTTACATTTGCTCCATCCCTCACAAAACATACCTGACATGAAATGACAAAACAGCCTCACGGAAACCTAATATTAAGTTAGCTTGAAAGATGACAACCTTTCCATAATTTTTCACGTGGCATGAGTAATTAACAGAGGAGTGATTTTTCTTGGATTTATACTTTGTCTCCATTTCTGGTGTAAAGATATACAGTAATTGATAAAAGAAGTGTCCTATCTTCAGCAACAATTGCATTAATGTTTAATATCTGTGGAGATTCTCAGTCAACCAGGTCATGGTTGTCCCAAAGATCTTTTCTTCCCCGAAAAGGCAATTGGACTTCCTTTGTTTCGTTTTGTTTTCTTTGCAGGTGTTTCACTTCTCATGCAAGAACTTTCTTCAATTCTTCTTCAGTTCTTCTTATTCAGAACTGAAGAAGCTTCTTCGATGAGAAGTGAAACATCTTCAAAGGAAAAAAAAGCAAAGAAAGTCCAATTGTCTTTTTTTTTTTTTTACAAAAAGCACCTTTGAAGCAAGTGTAATGTTGAGTTACATATAGTTGTGTGATGGTGAACCTATGGCAAGCGTGCCCAAAATGGCTGAGGGGGGGCAGAGCCAAAAAACAACTGATGTACGCTGCCACGGGAATCAGCTGATCTTCAACCACTGAACTGGCAGCTAAATTTAACAAACGGTTTGGTGTTTGAAGCTCAACTGATTAGCGTGCCAGTGCAGACTAGCTGTTTTTTGGCTTTGCCGCGCCTCAGCTGTTTTTGGGCCCAGGAACCCACCCCTGGGGTGGTCACGTGTGCTTGCATGGGGGGCAAGGGGAGCATGGGGGTGCACATGCATGTGCAGCGGGGGTCGCATACACATTGCATTATGGGGGTGGGCGCGCATGGCACACAATGACAAAAAGGTTCGCCATCACAATTCAAACTCCTGCTTAGAACTAGGGCCCTTGTGATAAGTCAAGCATTATGTCTCAGAGGAGATATCAGATAAATCCATGAATATACAGAGTGGGATTTCTCTAGATCCAAACTCTACTCCCTGTAGACCATCGTCCCCTCATTTCTACTTTTAATCACATCTACAAAGCATCTCAGGGATAGGAGATGTGATCCGTCAGATGATATGGGACTATATAGCTTTCATCATCTCTATATATGGAAAGATAAGTGTGATAGGAATTGGAATCTACTAAGACCTGGCAGGCCATACGTTTTTCACCCCTTAACAGCTTGGAACTCTTTATGATCAGAAACCAACAGTACAGGGCAAATTCATGTGTGAATGTACAGATAGAGGCACCATTCAGATAGCAGATCCATGGTAGCGAACCTATGGCATGCGTGTTGGAAGTGGCACCCAGAGCTATTCCTCCCACCATGCAAGCAGTCACCTCACACTCATGCGCACATGCCTCCCGTGATTTGTGGTTTGAAAAAAATCCCGCCCGCCCGGGCTCTATACTTGCTTTTCTTCCCTCTTCCGAAGCACAGCTGATTGGCAGGACAGCGCCGATCAGCTGTTTTTCAGAAGAGGGAAGATTGCACATGGAGGGGGAAGCATGTGCACATGCGTGGGTATCACACGCACAGGGGGAGTGGGCATGTGCACGTGCACATGCACGTGCACACACACGCTTTTGGCATGCGGACCCGAAAAGGTTCACCACCACTGTCCTAGATGGAAGGAAACATTGATTTTGGGAGTGAAGCCTTTGAGTGAGAAATATTCTATCCCTAATATAATTCAAATAGAAACTATTGTTCAGCCATAAAGTATAAAGTATAAACCAAGAATAGGGCATATTCTAGAATCTTGTACCATTAAACCTCAGTGATTAAAAGACAAGTAGATCAGAATGAGATTCAATCTTTACAAAATGTTATTATACAGAAATGTATAATAAAAATAAAATGTGCAGTGTTAATGGTTGGGTGGTACGGTGATTCATTTTCATAGTATCATTTTTGGTCAAGCTTGATGCTGGTAAAAAAAAAACCCCAAACATTTTATTATATATCCTTTTTAAGTATGTGTAATCTAAACTGTTAACAAAGTAAGAAGGAAATAGAGCAATACAATTAAGATATAATTTTAGGGTCATGTCCAGAAATAATATTTGATAGTAACTGTTTACCTCTTTATTTTATTTATTTATTGCTAGTTCTGTTCTATTACATGTTCATTGTTTGGGCTCTTTATTTTTACTTAATAAACGAAGACATGTCAGTGGATAGAAGATGTAACCAGATTCATTGGCTCTGCCTTGCCAATTCCTTGACTTGCTCTTCAGTCTCTTTCTTCTTGTAAATAAAGATGAGGATGGCATTTCTGTTGTTGTTGCTGCAGGCTGCTTTCCCCTTTATTTATTCTTTTAATTAAATAATCTAATTAATGTTAGAGTTCAGGGAATCTGAGCAATACCAGAAGAGGTTGTTCGTGAGCTTAGCTAAACCTATGTTTGAACAGAATGCACATTTAAGATTTCTTTATACTCTGTCAGTCTACTCAGGTAGTCCAGGCATGAAACACACAACCAGATGAGCTTTTCACTGTAAGTCTATATTTAAAAAATCCTGCAAGTCTGAAAGTACAATGTCTCTTTTACTGCTTGATAAGTTATGGTGGATTCTTTCTGAGTTTCTTGCTCTTACCATTAGGCAGTTGTGGGCTACGCCTTCTTTTAACTGATTGTTCCACTAGGTAGAAGCATGGTGGCTCATGAGATTAAAATGCTGGGCAGATGATGGGCAGGGTCACATTCAAGATCCAAATGTTGCTGCAATAGCGATGGAATGGACTCCAGTCACATACCCCAGTTTCTACTGACCCAGCAGTTCAAAAGCAGGTGACCATGAGCAGATAAATGGGTACCACTTCAGTGGACAACTTAATGAAAGAAGCCTCCAACTGGGCATTCCCCAGGCAACAGTGATGTCACCATTCAATCCTTTCAACCCGGAAGTGCTTCAGTGCTCCCAACATGACTGCAGAAGTAGTAGTTCCCTAGCTAGCATCTCTTCTCTCCATCTCCTGAGATCATCCCACCTACCATTACATATCGTCTCTGGTGGGATATTTCTTTATTTTTTTTTTACATTATCTTTGGTGGGGATTATTAGGAAGGGATGGAAAGGATGTTCTTATTTAGTTTTCTTGGCCACAGAAAGCATGTGGCTAGCCCTTGCTTTCTTCGGGGGGGATCTCTGACTTCTTGGTTTAGCTCAGGGGTCTCCAACCTTGCCAACGTTAAGACTTGTGGACTTCAACTCCCAGAGTTCCTCAGCCATCTTTGCAGTACTTCAACAGTTGCATACATCTACGATCTGGCCTATATGTTGAGCAGCAAAAGATATTTTTTTTAAAATGAAAATTGACCTGTTTTCCTAAAGTGGCTATAGTGTATTAAAGGACTTCTCCAATGTTGGATTTCTGACGATATAGCTATGTTTAAAAAAGTAATAATAATATCACAGACCATGGCCATTTGGTTTCTGCAGAAAATGTCTAAACAGAAATAAAAATACTCCATTTAAAAACATGCTAGTCTGGGGTTGTGGGAATAAAAATCCAGAATCTCTGAAAGATATCAGGCTGATAAACCATCTTCCATTTTGCACACCTAATAGATTATGAAGTGAGATTGAAATATGTGATGGGAAAATGTGTGATGGCACTTTCAAATATCTCCAAGGATGTCACCTTAAAGAAGGCCAAAACTCCTTCTGTCTTGCTCTAAAGTACAGTACATGGAATAATGCATTTAAATTACAAGAAAAAGACAGGTATTTAAATTACAGGAAGAAGGCAGGTTCTGGCTGAAATGTCAGCAGAACTTTCTAAGAGTAAGAACCGATTCCAGTAAAACAGATTATCCCGAGAGGTGAGGAGCTCTCGTCTCCATATTCAAATGGAGACAAGTGTCATTTGCCCAGGATACTTTCATTTGGATTCCTATACTGAACAGGGGATTGGCCTTTATCGGGGCTGTCAAACTCGCATCCTCTGGGCTGGATGTGTCACATGCAGGCCATGCCCACATCTGGTTTTTTTGGGGGGGAAGTCATGATACCTCATGTGACGACGCCATGACGATGCCGGTTTCACCCCCCCCGGCCTATATGGTCTTTTTCAATTCCATAATTTTCTAGAAAACTGTATGGGAAAAGCATGACTTACTCAGTGCTGCAAAATAACTCAAGCCAAGTCCCCTAATGGTGCAGGAACTATTTACATAGACAAAAAGTGAGAATTTGTATTACAAACATTGGACTAAAACAAAGAAAACTATGTTTGTCTCTGCAGGTTATTGATTCAGTACAACAGCCCTTGTTGTATAAATTAGCCCATTGTTGAAGTCTGGAACAAAAAGAAAAAGAAAATGATTAGCTGCTCTCTTTCTTTTCCCCAAACTAGCTTCATCCCAGCATTGAATTTACTTTGATGAATTCCCTGATAGAAAGTGCTTCGAAATTAAATCCTTCAAGATGAACCCTGTAAGACCTTTCCTATTTCATAATAATCTGCTCTGTTTTTCAGTGACATTATTACAGCATGAAAATGTCAAAAACATTTGCCTGCATACATCAAGAAGGAAAGGCTGAAATACAACTCAATGTTTCTGTGTGCGTGCTTTGTAAGGGAAAAGGTTATTGGGAAGTCTTGTCTGCATGCTTCTTTAATACTTCCATCACTTTTACTGATGAAGGTCAAGAGTCACCTTAAAATGTACTTCTTTTCAAATTCCCAATTACCTTAATTTAAGCCATCCATTTGCAAATGCCTGTGTGGATGAACATATTATATAAGGCTGTGTACTGTTTGTGCCCGTGAACTCCTAACAAAACACATAAGACAATGGCAATTTCTGAAGTGAGTGCAAATGTTTGTAAATTGAAGTGAAAGGCAAGTATTAGAAAAGGCTACTTTACCCAATCTCATCTCCATGGATCTTATTACTGGTGTTTGTAAACTATTCTGGGAGCCTTCGTTGGCTAAAAGACATTGGCTATGAAATATGTTTTGTAGATGAGATAAGCACTAAATTCTTCTCCATAATACCTAGTTTTCTGTTAGGAATGGTTATTGGATAAAATTCAGATGCTCTATGGAAAGTCTGTGCATTTTAGGCTTTGCTAGAACTGCCCTTGAACAACAAATCTGAGATAGATATTTCCAAACAAGACTAAGTAAGGTGTCATGTCCCATTATTTATCATTTGCTTTCAAAAGGGGCCCTTCCAGCCACATCTTCACCACCTATTCCAATTTTAAAATTTCATAAGACCTTTGCTTTAGCTAGGTTGGATACCGTGCTTTCCCGAAAATAAGACCCTTCTTATATTTTTCCACCAAAAAAGGCACCAAGTCATATTTATGGGGGGAGGGGGTCGTCCCCTGACTCACCTCACTTACGCATGTCACCTCTGGCCTCTTTTCACTGTCAGAGACCTTCAGGGCTCGCTAAAATGACTGACTAAAAGAATCCAAATGGCCAACAGTCTGGAAGGAGTATAAATCTTTCCCTTCCATCCAGTCAGAGCTGAAGAAGCTTCTTGGATGAGAAGCGAAACATCTTCAAAAAAACCACACACACAAAAAACAGAAAGTGCAGTTGCCTCTTGAAAAACCACCTTTTTTAATTTTTGTTCAATACTTTGTTAATTTCTGACCTTAGGGCTATAATAAAATTTAAAACTGAGTATAGCAATGGAGGGCTAGACTCAAGATTTTCCTGGAACAATGGCCTTGCGTCAGCAGAGCCATTAGGTTGTTTAACAGAAGGAAAACGTCATAGAGCGAAGCTTAGTTCTCTGGGAGGAAAAATGAAAAGGGGGAGCCATGAAATTGGGAGTAAACTCAATGATGCATTGGGGTAAATTTACTGGTTGTACTAAGTCTATGTCCCTGGTAAAAAAGAGATCCCGGTGGATTTTACTCCCCTAATTGTTACTGACTATAGGGGGCAAAACTCACCTCCATTTCAAGGCCATTGAGTCACAGCTGTCCAAAGGCATTTACCTTCACACTGAAGTGGTACCTATTTACTTCCCCTGACCGGGGAAGAGAGGCGGGGTATAAATTGAAATAAATAAATAAATAAATAAATAAATAAATAAATAAATACTATTTATATTTGCATGCTTTTGAACTGCTAGGTGGCAGGAGCTGGAACAAAAATGGGAGCTCACCGTATCATGTGGCACTTGGGTCTTGAAACTGAGCTTTCCAGCCAACAAGCCCATCCCCTGGGGTAAAGTACAGTTTTGGAAAGGTGGGAGAAAAATACTTCTCAAAAAAATTGGAGAGACCTAATGAGAATGTTACATATTTATTGATTGATTTGTAAAATTTATTGGCCAGCCCATCTTACCACAGGGTAACTCTGGGTGGCTTACAATCTTAAAATGTGGTTTGGTTGCCAGAGTTTTTATTTAGTTATCGTTTACATAGAGGTTTGCAAACTGGGCTGCCAAAGATGTAGAAAGTTGCTACTTTTTGCCTAGGACAAAGTGCTGACTGCTCCCACATAGAAACTCACTGGTGTTCTTGTACTGGATGGTCTTAAGCTCATAGCAGTGGCTGAGAAACCATGAACCTTTAGAGATAGGGTAGTTCCTGAGGCAAGAGTTGGCAGCAGCATAAGAAGAAAATACAAGAATACGGATTCCGTTCTCTTTGGGTTTGCACTGCGAAATTTAATGTAATGCACATACCCACTTAATACAGATAGTCCTTGACTTACAACAGTTTGTTTAGTGCCCATTCAAAGTTTTACAACAGCACTGAAAAAAGTAACTTATGACCGTTTTTCACACTTATGACTGTTGCAGCATCCCTATGGTCATGTGATCAAAATTCAGATGCTTGGCAATTGACTCATAATGATGATGGTTGCAGAGTCCTGGGTCGTGTGATCACTTTTTGCAGCCTTCTGATAAATAAAGTCAGTGGGGAAACCAGATTCACTTAAGAACTATATTACTAACTCAACAATTGCAGTGATTACCTTAACAACTGTGGCAAGAAAAGTTATACAATGGGGCAAAAGTCACTTAACAAATGAACTCACTTAGCAATAGGGATTTTGGGCTCAATTGTAGTCTAGGATTACCTTTATATAACTTCAAATAATTTTAATTCTGGTTTATATTAATATTATGTTATTTAAGAGTTGGGTTCTTAATTCCTTTGCCATTCAACATTCTTTTTTATATCTTTACAACTTATGAAAAAACTGTAAACTATTAAATTCCTGCTTTAAAACTCATTTTTTTATAACTTTAAATTTAATCCATTGTTGAATCAGTTAAAAAACTGAAAATATCTCCAATTTATTTACAGCTTAAAGTGACTGTACAAAAGCATGTTTTCTTTCAGTACTAGAAAACCCATTAAATAACACAAGAGTTAAATCAGAATTTCCTTCCAAGAAATTGTGCTGCCTTTTCTGTTTATGTTGATAGATACTTGATGTTATCAGAGAGGACAAAACACATTACGATGGGAACTAAAGAATTGGCATGCCATTAAGTTGCTCTTCAATGGTTAATTTGCCAAGTGTTGGAATATTTTTTTAAAAAACAAAACTTTTTAAGCTCCAAGAGAGAAAACTAATTCCAAGACTATCATTGATAGATTCGTGACTAATTGAAATTAGCAATCTTCAGGTGTGGCATTCTGCAGAACTTCCTGAGATAGCCAGCAGTTGCTTTTTAAATGGTCATGTTCATACTATGCCACTTGTCCTTTCATATATTCCTTAGTTAACAGCCACTGAAAAGTCTCCATTTCCCTTCTATATTTTTCTTTTAGAAATAGAACTTGAGTTTCTCAAACTTTGATGACTCTTTGGTGATAAGGATTCTGTAATTTCAGAAACAAATATTGCATTCTTACTCAATAATAAGCAGTATGAGTTAAACATTCCTTTGAAATTGGGTGACAGTTTTATACACATGTTATAATCACTCAGGAAGACTATAGGAAAACCTTTGCAAATATAGATAGATCTTTCAAATGAAAGAAGACCCAAGAAGGAAGGTTAATGACTACTGTAGCAAACTGTCCCTTGTTCTTATTCTGTCTTCTCTCTAAAATCATACTTCGGGGAAAGGAGGCCCAATAACTTATCAGAATATATTCCAATTGATAAATTGTAAGTTGTTCTGGCTGATGAAAAAGTTTCAGGATCTGAGGAGGATTCCATAATGTTACACTTGGTTGTTTTATTTCTCCAGAGTGATAAACAGATTTCATCAATATAACATAATTGTTTTGTGAAGAAACATCTGAGTTCATAAAATCTGTTTTCCTCTAGAGTCTAGACCTTTATCTTAATGTGACTGGATGCTTGTCCCTTGAAAAAGAGGGCTACCTAAGCATACTAAGTAATTGAGATTAGACAGATAGATTGCATAATACAATAAGGAGTATGGATCTGAAAATTAATGCATCAAAGTCCAAGGTTGTTACGTTTGATAAGAAAAATAAAAGTGAACAGTTGCCAATTACACAGAGTTGGTAAAAAAAATGACAGCAAGCAGACAATTCTGTGTACTGCAGTGGAATATTTATTAAAAGTTTTTAAATGGAAAAAAAACATTTTTTAGTTATGCAAATGCTGGTAAATCTAATGGATAGGATATGATGTGTTGCAAAGAATGAGCAAAAATGGTTGTGTATAAATATGTATTTCTGTCTACTTTTTGTGTGTGGAGATGAGTAGGATATGTCAAAGAAAGGATTGACTGAGTAGTGTGGAAATGGGGTATTTTATTTATTTGTTTGTTTGTTTGTTTTGATTTATAGCCCGCCTCATTTCCCCGGTCAAAGGGAACTCGAGGCGGCTAACAATACATAAAACAATCAATACAATGGTTACAATATCACGACACAATCAACAAGGATTCAGGAGGGTACCTAAGAAGTATTGCATTTGCAGTGAAAGAAAATGAGATAAGGAGTAGAGTCAAGAATCTGTAGCTTCTGAATGAATGTGGATTGAATAAAACTGTGAGTAACATTATAAAAGAAGTAAACTGAGGTGGTTTGGTCATATAAAGAAAATAGAAAAAAATGATTGAGGCTTGAATTGCAAAGCAAACTTATGAAGATAAATTGTTGGAGAAGAAAAGGAGAACTAAAAAAAGTTGTTGTGGGATGGAATTGCTCAGCTCCTCAAAAAACAGAAGATAAGTTTAAAGTTTTAAAAGAAAGTCTACTTGAAATAATCTATGGATGTTTGGAAGCAAGCATAAAGTTGCACAGATACAAAGGTATGGGTCAATGTAATATATGGTTATTGGTATTTATGCAAACTGGTTTCACCTACAATTAATGCCTTTTTTTTAACCTCATGGCTTTAATTGCTTTGTCTTAATCCCTGTCTGTATTTTATATAATGCTATTAAACCAAGTTAGCAGCAATGTTTAGACCAATATGGATGGATGGGATAAATGAATGGATGATAGTTATCATTAAAGGAACAATTGAGCTAATGTTCAAGATACGTTAATTTGAGATTTTGTTCAAGACTTGTGGAATGGTATATAGCCATGTCAATCTCTATAAGTTCTAAT
Source organism: Boaedon fuliginosus (assembly GCA_027560395.1). NCBI lineage: Eukaryota > Metazoa > Chordata > Lepidosauria > Squamata > Lamprophiidae > Boaedon > Boaedon fuliginosus. Next base: position 11,813 of record JANHGC010004290.1, on the reverse strand, counting down.
GATTACAATTGCAACATTTTCTGGCTGATAATATAACAATATAATAAACATTTTAAAAAATCATGCCAGTCTAGTAGCAGATGAGTTCCTTATAAGCAAAAAATAGATACGGTCATTTACAAAACTTAGTGAAGGATTTATATCATGCTGGATATTTTAAGTTGGCATTTTATTTTATTATTTGATTTTGCCAAATATCATTTAAACAGATGTACAAAGCAATAAATATAATGTGAATTTCACAAGCATTTGACTGCCAATTTTACAGTTTCTATTATGCACACACATTAAAGTATTTTATGAGGACTAATATATTTGTTTAAAGTTTCACTAGTTCTAATTTTTAAATAAACATTACTATATTTCACTAACTACAGTTACAGGGAATATAATTCTTTCTAAACGTAGCCAAGTACTGAACTCATTTGCAAATGCAAATGCAAAATTAAATGATACAACAAATTAAAAGAAGTTGGATTTGTTATTTGATAGTAAATTCTCATTTTATAAGAAAAAACTTTAGGCAATGTACTATTTCAGGTATCAGAGTGTCTTTTATTATAGGTAGACCTTGATCACCAGGATTGTGGCAAAAGGGGGCATTTTAGGACCTTGCAGCTGAGGGGCTGCATTTGGCATTTCTTTTGCTCCTTCTTCACAAAGGGTCAGTCTGGACATGTCTTATAAGCAGTGGCAGAGAGAACACTGTGAAGGATCACCGACATATCAGAGTGCAGAGTAGTGAGGGGAGCTGGGCTGCAGGGGTGGTGGTGGTGGTGTATTGTGGCGACTTCAGGATGTGCAGTGCTGTAGGAACCTACTGGAATTTTCCACTTCTTGAAGGGCAGATGCTTTGCACTCAGATCTGGTTTCTTGGGTATTTGACCCTTCATGGAGTGAAGAGACTTTGCACCACACCATTGTAGCTTGCCAGGCATCCAAGGGTATAGATGGAAGAAAGGTGGGTGGAAGTAATTGCAGTACTCCTGGGGTTTCATGTGCCAATGGAAGCATCTGAATTTTAACCATCTGATTTCTGGGCTGCTACAGCGGTGGGTAATTTCGAGCGCAGGTGATAAGTCCATTTTTTCAGCATTATCATAATTTTGAATGGTCATTGAGCAAATGGTTATTAATAGCAATAAGACGTAGACTTATATACCACTTCACAGTGCTTGTACAGCCCTCCCTAAGCAGTTTACAGAGTCACCATATTGCCCCCAACAATCTGCGTCCTTGTTTTATCAACCTTGGAAGGATGGAAGGATGAGTCAACATGAGCCAGTCAAAGATTATCTGTATAATTATCTGAGATGATCGTGGACAGATCAGCTTTTCTATTCACATATTTTGCATATCTTGTATATTCATGTTTCTTTTTTCTACAAAATAAACACATAGTTGAGAGGTAATATTAAACCATGGCTTGTCTTATCAAAGAAGAATTCCACATTACAAGTTTGTTTCTTTAGAAAACAAACTTCCTGCAGAAGCCTCTAGGGGAAAAAACAGCTGAGGTGGGGTACAGAGCCAATCAGCTGTGCTGAAAACACAGCAAATATAGGTAGATATACCCCGGGGCAGGTGGGAGGGCTCAAAATGTTTTTTTAAAATTATTGTTATTATTTAAATTGACACCCCCCCCAAAAAAATTGACCAAACAGGTTGTTAGAGTGGTTGAAACCCACCCCTGCATATGTGACTTCATAGACTCTCAACTGGCTCCATTCTATAGAAAGATAGCAGTGCAATTGTGCAATGGTGAAAATTACCACTCGATAAAAATTGTTCATCAAAATGCTGATTTAGCCTTAGGATTGGTAGGCAGACTTCAGTGTTATGTGTACTTGTGTGCCCTGGAGCCAAGCAATTGTGCTGACAATTGCTCTTTAAAATGTCTGTATTTAAATAAATTCACTTTTTCTAAAATTCAGAATTGATACACTAGGAATTCCTTTCATGAAATCGAGGGATGTGTAATTCCCAACAACACATTTATTTATTTGGCTACAAGATTTATATTCTGCCTTTAAACTCTTATAAGAACTTAGACAATAGCTGTGGGAACTGCAATTTAGTTTGGGAAATGTGAATTTTCTTAAGGAAACAAATTGTACTCTGACATCTCTAGTTCCATCATGAAAGTAAACTGCAGTTTTGAGTTGTGCCTGAAATTATTTTCAATAAATTTTGCATAGGAGATATATGCAGAAAAGAGAAATGACATTGCTTTTATTTCCAAAGGAAGAGTTTGGCTGAGTTAATAGAACTATTATAAAAATTAACATTAGCAAACATAAAGACTAAAAAAAATACAGTAATGTTAAGGTTTTTTTTTAATATATCCTTGAACTGTTTCTCTGGCATGGTATGCCTCCTATATGTGACACAAAGAGATTCATATTGGATCAGATCAGAAGTCTCTCTAATTCAGAATTTATCTATCCATAATAGCCAATCTGATGCCTTTGAGAAGTTCAGAAGTAGAATCTAATTTTAAAGGTGTTTTGCTGTTGCAGTTGCCCAGCAACTTGTGTTCGTACATTCCTGCTCTAAATCCTGGCAAAAACATATTACTGTCATGTAGTCCTCAATTTACTATCACAATTGAGCCTGGGATTTTTGTTGTAAGTCATTGTGGTCTTTAAGCAGGTCACAATGTAACCTGACTCGATTTTACAATTGTTTTTATGATAGTCATGAAGTAAGCCACCTCCTAGAGGTGGAGCTCTCACCTCACAATCAGGAGGCTGTGAGTTCGATCCTATATAGAGGCAGATATTTCTCTCTGGCACACTGAGAATATATCAGCTGAAAAAAATTCCACATTGGCGACAGGAAGGGCATCCAGCCAGTAAACACTCAGCTCCATTCAGTTGCCAAGACTCCACCCCACAAGGGATTATGGGGTCATTTAAAAAGGATGAAGTAAGCCATCTGGTCATTAAACAAATCCAACATATTCAGTAGGCTATTTTTTTGCTGGAAAAATAAAAAAAAAATCACAAATCACAATCACGTATGAGCCAATCATAAATAAGAGCCAGCTTCCAAGCATCCAAAATGTGATCATATGCCTATTGGGGAATAGATGTATACAACAATATTAACTTTGAGGTCTGGTCTTAAGGAGCTTTTTTGGAGTCTGCCATAACTTTGAACTTTGTTAAGCAACCAGTCGTAAATCAAGTACTACCTGTAGTTGGACTTTGTTCTCATGAATTTTATAATCCAATTGTAAATCTAGTGTGGTAGTGATGGTTTCACCTAATATTAGCACGTTCCATTTCTTAGCTATGTGTAATGTGATAAAGGCTGTTCCTAATCTAATAAATTGTTAATTTAAATCTTTAGTCTTGTATCGTATTATTTGTTATTACACTGCATTATGAAAGAAGAATGTGCTCAGGTACAAATTCTTACCCTACAGGAAGCCAATATAATATGCACACATTATAAAGTTTGATCCTGACATTGTGAAATAATGAGAAACACTTATTAAAATGTAACAACTATGGATAAAAAGTATTCTTGACCTTGCTTGTTATAAGGAATGTAATGAAAAACTGGTGATTCAATAAAGTGAAATTTTCTTTGTCAAGAATTTACCAACTTTCTGAGTTACCTGTTGTTTCTTGTGGGCTTTCTCACAAGTGCTTCAAATTGAATTTGTTGTCCTTTATACATAGCGGCCTGGGAATAAGTCTAATTAAAATTAGAGGAAATTACCTCTCTGTAGCTGGAGGTAAGACAGAGCTGCTTAGATTATACTCTGTCTAATGTTCCATCTCATGAGTTCCCATTTTCAGTATTTAACATATAGGATATGCTCAGATTGCTTTGCAAAATGTAAATTATCCTAAATGTAAACTACCCCAATCCGAGTGACTACTGTATCTATCTATCTATCTATCTATCTATCTATCTATCTATCTATCTATCTATCTATCTATCTATCTATCTAT
>JANHGC010004289.1:388867-410136 GCA_027560395.1 Boaedon fuliginosus | reverse complement strand
TCCCTCTTAGCTTATTACCCGGCGTTGCTGTGCCCAATTTGCATACATTGCTCCTATTGGCTGGAGAGCTTCAGGCCTCAATACAGTTTGGCCCCAAAATTTGGGGGGAAAGAAGCCAATAACCTTTTCGTGACCCAGACAGTGTTTGTTGCCAGAGGGTAAGATATCTGTATGCCAAATTTGGGGCAGATTGGTGCTGGCATGAAAGAGCCTATTGGGGACATACAAACAAACACACCCACCCACACTTCTCTTTTATATATATAGATTGCACTTTTATGCCTGATAATATGTTACAAATATGTTTGAATGTTTGAAAAAGCACTTCCATCGTGTAATTGTTTTACATCTTTAAAGCAGGCACTTGTCTTAAACATTTCAGAGTTATTTGGGCAGGAAGACATATGGCGAACTATTCTTGTGGCATTTGAAATAACCAGAAGGCATATAACCTAGATTCATGATAGTGGTCTAAGAGGACTTTGTAAGAACATGTCTCCCTGTCACTAGTGAAATTATAACTTTGCTTGGCAAACAACTATTTGCAATAAACTGAACAGGATTTTGAGAATGTGGCCCAGGGGCATACTAGTGCAAGCTGAGCAATTGATAGCTCACTTAGAACTGTAACTCTAATAGCTGCCCATGGTTATATTGTTGAACAGCTTCTTGTTTCATTAGAGTTTTGTGCATAAAACATTGGAGGCATTTGGGGGAGCTTACTTAGCAAAATGTATGATTGCTGTTGCAGGAAGCACTTTCATGCTGTATTTAACTCTCTCCAGAATGTCACAGGGAGGTTGATGGTTGGCCTCAGATGGTGGAATCAGGTTGATGATGATGGCAAAAGTCACTGGGTGTTTGAAGCCAGGAAGGTAAATATCTCCCCTGTTGCTGAGGGATTGACTGTGAATGGTGTACTCTACAGCTTAGAGCACTTTTAATTCCAGAATCGGATACAAGGTCACTACACACAAATCACAGCACAATTATCGTGGATACTAATTGTGTGCATTTGAAATCTGCTTTACCTTCTGATTTGGAGACTAGGCTACAAAGATGTACAGTATATGTTCATTTGCGGTGAGATAAATGATATTAAACTGAACTTTTTTTAAAGAATTGTGATTGAATGAGCTAAGATCAACCTATCAAATCATCCAAGCAATACATTTTAGAGTTCCTTGTAGAGGAACTATATGATGTTAGTTACTTTAAAGAACCAAACACAAGCAACAGTTTTTAGGCATGCTGAGAATCTTTTTTTTCCCAGTCTTAAGTCATGAAAATATTTAGATACACCAGGCCAATGCAAATTTTATTTATTTATTACATTTTTATGCCGCCCAACTCCCAAAGGACTCTGGATGGCTTACAACGTAGATAGCAATAGCACTCAGATTTTATACATTGCTTATCAGAGCTTTACAACACTCCCTAGGCAGTTACAGAGTCAGCATATTGCCCTCAAACAATCTGGGTCCTAATCTTCCCGACCTTTAGAAGGATGGAAGGCTGAGTCAACTTGAGCTTGGTGGGATTCGATCTGACAACCTGCTGAACAAGTCAGCAGAGTCTGCAGTACTGCATTTAACCATTGCACCACTGAGGCTCAAATATTCGCTTTCCTTTAATGTGGGTTTGAGGGTAGATTCTCAGTTTATACATCTTTCAGGCTTGAACAGGAATATGAAGATAGCCTTGAAGAAGAATATGCAACAGTCTTTACAAAAAACATCATCTTAGTTAGGAAATGCAGAAGGGGGTGAGGAAGAAACTTAAGATTAGTTCACTTTGACTATAACAGGGAAAGAAAAACGTCATCAGGCTTTCCAGGATTCTGTCACTATATCCTACAACAATAAAGATAAGTAACGTTAGTTCTTGTGTTGTCTGTTTCCTGACAAGCTGACACAGACTACAATTGGTTTTCAAACATTTGATCTCCTTCGGTCTTCATAACATGAAGCAATGTTGTATAAGCAATGATATTTACTGTTGTTTACAGGTAGTTCTTACTTTACAATCATTCATTTCAGTGACTAAAGTTACAGCCGTGTTGAATTACTTACTGGTACTTAGGCCCAGTTCCTGAAGTTATGGTTACATGATCAGAATTCAGTTACTTGGCAATAGCCTGCCTGTATTTATAACTGTAGAGGCGCTTCAGTTCCCCCTGCCTATCTCCCCATATCTCTGCCCCTTTAGCTGTCCTGCATAAAAAAAACTTATTGGCAGAAGCAGTGATGCTGGGATTGAAGTAGTGGCTTGGCGCCTTCAAAAATGACAGCAAGCCAGCACCGCCAGTGAGCCTCTACTTCAGTCCAATGGCACCTTAAGCAGCAAACTGTGGCCAGATGCCTCTGCCACATTCAGCTGACCTTCACCATCTTCCACTGCTGATGAAGTCTGCCCTGTGCAAGGCAGCTGCTGGTTGTGAGAGTGTTCGTGCCATTCTCCAAATCATGAGCTGCCTTGAGGGAAAGGCCCATTGCAGCCAGTAGCTGCCTCACATAGAGTCAGTCCAGGCACGTCTTGATTGCAGTGGGAGTAAGACAGTGAAGCCAGCTGGGCAGAGCACAGGGTAACAGGGATAGCTGAGACTTCGTAATGTGGTGCTGGTTTGGTCAGGCGCTCTCTCCCTTGATACCCCTTTTTGATGAAAGGATACTTCATTCTTTTTCCACTCTGAAGAAATATACAACTCCAAAGATAGAAAACCTCTTATTGCATGATTTCTTTAAAGAAAAATTAGATCCTGCTGCTTCAGCAACTGTATTATCATCACCGAGATTTTTTACCATTTAACTAAAGTAATCTTTTATATGTTGCTTTATACTTAATTAAAAAAATAAAATACAGTGTAAGTAAAATACTACTACTCTTCATTTTTAGGCATCTGCTCAGGGGAGGAAAGCTATTTCAGAAGCAGAGTCCAGAATCTTCTGGTTAGGATTAATCACATGTCCTTTACTCTGGGTGATTTTTGCCTTCAGTGCCCTATTTTCTTTCAAAGTTAAGTGGCTGGTGAGTAAATGTTCAGTTGTTTCCTGCTAAGCTCATTCTTGGGGCACAGTGAGGCCTTGCTCCTCTCACATATCTTCCTCTCCTTTTATAGGCAGTGGTAATTATGGGTGTAGCATTGCAAGGAGCTAATCTTTATGGCTATATTCGGTGCAAAGTGGGTAGCAGGAAGAACCTGACCAGCGCAGCAACTTTCTACTTGGGAAGGCAATTTCTGCGGCAGGTACGTCGGAATTTTATTTATGCAACTATCTTTCCCCTCTATCAGCATTTGCCTTGGTGCTTATCTAATTTTGTATTTCCCGATTTTGCTACTTTTTGCAGGCCTAGGTATTTAAAGAATTCAAGATCCAGGACTAGCCTGTTCAGGTTCTGTTACAACTGAGATGGTTGCTTGTTTTAGTTAGTGTGTATGATAGCTCTGCCTTGGCCTGTTGAGGAAAGATGTCACCTAAGCTTTCAGGGTGAGAGTGAGTTCTGAATGGGCTGCGGCCTGGTAGTAGACCGCGGCCCAGAGGTTGGGGACCCTTGGTTTAGATGATCCTCATGACTTTAATAACCTGATTTGCTCCATTTAATCCTCTTCAGAGATACTGTTTAGGCAGTATTGTCTTCTTAAAAAAACTCGACAGGTGCTTTGATAATAACCTTTTCTAGGCAAGGGTCCAGTCATTGTATCTGCCCACAGAAAGTGATACAGAGAATATTTTTTCCAGAATTGGGCCAAGTGCGGCCTACAGGACGGTTTTTCAAAGAGTTTAATTATAGTCAATATAAGTCCTGATCTAATGCTATTTACTTTTTCTTTTACAGACCACGCCTAAGGACGACCAAGCAGTATCTTGAGGTCCATGAAGAAGCACTACCTGCCATTTTCAATCCTTATGGAGAATGGGAAAAGAAACTATTTCTTGGCCTCTGTACAGGAAATTTATAATCTATGTATGGATTTTTGTAATTAAATATCTCATAGAAGTGTTAATTGTTACCATTTCTTACAACTTAGATTTTACAGAGCCCTTCTTGACTTAACTGACTGCTGGACTCTACTTAAATAATTAATTCTCCACTTAGAATTAGGTTAAAAAAATAGTGATGACATCTGCAACTATTTATAACATTGCATTCCTGAAATAGCCGGAACTGTCCCCAAGAACTTTGCAGTCAAATATTTTTGCTGTTTCAAAACCAGCTTCTTCAAGAAGTCTCATGATAAGGGCTTGAGAAACCTTTCCTCATCTGGGAACTATGGAATGTAACCTTTAATACATGACTTAATGTGTACATTATTGCAAGATCAGGTATTTTTAAAGAAGGTATTTTAGTTCTGAATAAGGGAAATAGAAAATAATAACAATTGGATAATCTCAGCTGAAGGTCAGGAATTGAGAGGAAGAACTAAGGGTTCTAGTTTCATAATCAGAATAGAAAACACTGATGCCTGTTGGTTGGCAAAATATAATTTTCCTGTTTTGATTGGTTTTTATCGTAGCCTTCTTGAATATTGAGATTTCCTGAGAAGCAAGGGCAAGTTCCCTTCAGCTTACTATCTGAGTAAAAGAGAATTCTCAGGCTACAACTGTGGTAGCCTACAAGGATGTAGGTCTCAGTTCATAGCATCCTATAGAGAAAGGAAGAATTTGAGTGTGCCCTTTGTGCCACTTAGCAAGTTATTGATATTATTACAGAAGGCCTGTTCTGAAATTGCTAGTGCCAATTCACAAAAAACCCAAACAAGCAACTTCAGAACTGATGAAATAAGAGATAAGTTATTTTAAAACTAGGTAGCTCATTTAACTACAAAAATCAGCCCAGGTAATCCACTGGAATAATTTATGTCAGGGGTACCCAATGCCTGCGCCGCAGCCTATTCGGAACCAGGCTGTGTGAGTGGTGGACCTGTGCCCCTGATGTGGATGCAGCTTGAGTTGTGCAAGTGGTGGGCCAGCACACCTGCACATGCATGCTCAGCTCAATTTGTGCAAGTCAAGCTGCATGCACATGCGCATTGACCCATCACTTGTGGGCCAGTTCCTCTCACCCCACCCCACCCTCGCAGCCGGGCCACCAAGCTGCAAAAGTTTGGGACCACTGATTTAGCCCATCTGCAAATATTTCTTTGCAAATGTAAGCAAAAGCTTCAGTGAATTTAGGCTCTTCTAAGAACCTGGTAGATTTCTTACAAACTATCCTGTTTTGAATAGAGTGAGTTCTGTGCACAGGGCCTACTTGTCACAGTGTGCTATGGGTAGTTGGGCTGCTTTTCAGAATCAGAATTAAAATGTATTGAGTTACTGCTGTTTACTGGATGGACATCCAATTCTTCATTTCAAACATGATCAAACTTGTATATTTCTCAAGATGCTTAAATAGGAGTTAAAGCTGTGTTACAGTTATACTGTTCAGATAGTTTATAAGATAAGCTTAGGAAAGAAGTATTGATTATAAACAAATTTAATATAAGCCTAATGGTGGTTTATTGTTCATTTTCAAAAGGTAAAGCACTTGGCAAGTTTCTACACAAATGCTGATAGTTAATGTTCATATTTGGATATAAAAACTAAAGGTTCTTGGAATACAGAAATAATGTATCTAAAATCTCTGTTCTGCATTGTGCATGTTTGTAGACCTTTCAAATTAACCTGTTTTCCAAAGAAATATATTTTTTTAAAGCTGTGAAATTCTGAATCAGTTTGATTTAGTGTGCCAATATCATGTGTCTCGGGTGATACACTGTAGGGAGTTTCATGTAGATTAACAAGCTTATGTCTCTCGTCTCAGAGTCCTCCCTTTTTGTCTTTGTTTCCCTTGCCTTTTTGAGCTCTGCCCATTTCCATTTTTCAGAACTGCATTCTGTGGGAAAGTGGCTGCAGTAGTTTCAGAGATGCACCAGTCTATTTGTAAGCACATTATTAATAATTTGCTAATCAACTTGAGCTTTATCTCCTTAGCTGGACACTACAGCCATCTAGTTGAACACTTTGATTGCTGGCATTCCTCAGTGTTGTATTAAGTAGCCTCGGTTACCCAAACAGCGAAGGCTGGTGTAGATGACTTATGATGGCAAATGCATTTTTCCACTGACTGTATTCTAATAATTTTATGATTACCTGAAATGTGTCACAACAGATTGAATATCATAAAAACAATATTCATGCCACTACAAAGGTAATATTTTCTAGAAAAACTTTTCACCCATTTAACTGAGAGAGCAAGTTAGTGTTGTGCCTATGTGGGTGTGAATCACGTCACCTTTGAGATGTTTCGTTTCTGCTTATACTGTATCAACAGTATTCAAGCTTTAAAGTAACAACGTACACAAGCTGCTATTCTTGAGAATCTTCCAGTTTTGCACGTTTTTTACTATTTATATTTCCTATCGTATCTTCTCACTCATCAATCTTTCTGGTCTTTTTAAAGTTTAACATAATTTCTTCTTAAAACTCTTATTCTTCAATAAAAAGTCAGCTAATAAAATCAAGGAACTTTTCATTGCTGGGTCTTTCCCAGCAACAGTTTTTACATAGCACTGAATTCCCCAATAGTTGTAAGACATGAAGGAACATGCTGAACTCGCGAGATGGGTGTATATAAATTTAATAAACAAATAAACCATCATCCTATACTCCAAATCTGCCCATCAGATACAAAGCAAATACTAATCAAATGCTTATCAGTTTTCAAGCAAACCTGGGTTTAGAGAGCAGACTGCCTCGGTTTGACATAATAAGGGCATATCTAGCAGCCATCGATAAGCCTTATTCTGTATAAATCTATCCAGTTGCTTTTTCAAGTTAATTAACCTTCCAGCTGTATTATATACTAGTATATTGCATAGATGTTTGTAGAGTGCTTTTTTCTTTCATTCCACAATTTAGATTTATGGAATGAATCAACTTTTATATTAAAGGAAAAAAAACCTGAAAGTCTAAATTTACACTGTAATTATATCCTCACAGCTAATCTGGTTGATCTCCAAAATCCAAGCCAAATGAGATCTAATTTGTACTTACAAGGGAGACACACACACCCCCAATGAAATAAATAAATAAATGTGGCCTACATTGGGACGTCAACAATAACAATAAACATCATTTTGAATTTCTGCTTCCATTTGTTGTTAGGACAACTATGTGGACATATTGTGTCCAGGAAGTCACTGCGTCAAGTTTGAGTTGATTTTTTTTTCTTATTACCTCCTGCTTTACCATTTTTTTTCTATGTAAAAAGCCTTGAACAGTGTCACCTTACTTTCCTCTTAAGTAAACTGTTCCAGCCCCATTTTCTGCACCTTCATCATTTTTGCAATAATCCTTTTAGCAGAGAGTCTGGGGCTTGGCACATAATATTTCAAAAATAATTGCACCTGGAAAGTATATAAAGGCATTTCAAAATGAGCAGTTTTGTTTAAAGTGCCTTTCTTGTAAATTAGAAGGCAAAACTGTGCTTTTTTTCAGCTATAATTGCTGCCTTGCCTTCCTTCTTGGTTTTGGAAATTTTTCAAGATTAGTATGCATGTGTTTCCTGTACACAAACAATTGCCTTCCCTGATGGTTCACCACATTTTCCACTAATTATGAGTAGCATTTTTCATTTTGGCTGTTTCTAGATGGACATCTTAATATGTAATGTATGCTTCCCTCAGTACAGTTATTCGATGAAGCATCCAGACCACCTTATTCTTCTGTCAACTTCCCCACACACCTTCTTCTTTCTGTTCTGGGATAATCTTTTCAGATGGAAAGCCCTGAAACAGAAGCACGTATGTCCAAAATGATAGTGGTGCCATAAATCTCTTGATAAGATGGGGTTAGGAAATTAATGTTGGCAGTGATACTGTGATCTTTTGCCCGATCTCTTCTCTGAGAATTCAGGTTCTTTTCAGTAAGTGTGCAAATGTTTCAAATTTTAAATAATTTAACTCTTGTTCCCTTTCAGAAAAAAAAATCTTTTGTATGCATAAAGCTGAGATACCTATCTACAAACGAACATTTAAAAATGCTTTCTATATGTCTGCACAACTGCAGTTTCTGAACTAGATGCCTGAAAACCTCCACCTTATTTTTCTTTTAACATAAAGGCATTTCCCCTAAATAATCCCAGCCACTATGGCAAATGGCAAAGCATTGTAGAAGCTGTAGTTCAAAGTTTCTGGGGGGCATCCGTATCTACTTGTTAGATTCACAGTGGTCAAATTTGTCCATTGATTTGATTTTTCCCTAATTTCTCTTAAGAAATGCAGTTTGGTAGGTATGCTGAGAATTCTCTGTTAACTTTTCTGGTAAAGTCCAGTTCCTCAGTTTGTGATATTCAACTAGGGGATGGTGCTCATCTCTTGTTTCTTAACCGAGGAAGCCAGTGATGTCTGAAGACACTTCCGTGATCATGTGGCTAGCATGACTATATGGTGAGGAGTGCAGAATGCTGTTGCCTTACATCAGAGTGGTACCTATTTTGGTACCTATTCATATACTCACATTTGCATGCTTTTGAACTGCTAAGTGGGCAACAGGAACTCACCTCATTGCATTGCGTTCTTGTCTCAAACCCAGTCTTTCAGCTTTCCAGCTGACAAGCTCATTGTCTTTAATCACTGAGCCATCACACCCCTATTCTATGTAGAATGAGGGAGGGAATATTCTAGAACATGGATGTCAAACTCATGATGTCATGGCACGTGATGTCATATTACAACTCCCCCCTCCTTTGCTAAACTGGGGGTGAGCGTGGCCAGTGTGTGACACATCCGGCCCGCTGGCTGCAAGTTTGACACCCCTGTTCTAGAACTTTTGTGTCTCATGTACAAGGTCACTAAACACAAATCACAGCACAATTATCATGGATACTAGTTGTGTGCATTTGAAATCATGTAGATTTTGAAAAATGGATGACTGAGAGGAACAAAAAGTTTATTTCCACCATCTGCTTTGTATGCCTGTAGAACCCCACAGAGTCTTGTACCTCTTAATGAGGAAGGATGGCCAGCCCTGGAGGCCTTCAATGAAATGAGCTGCTTATCTACAAAATAAAAAAAGCAATCCCTACTATCATTGGCTGCTGAAGATGTAGAATTCTGGATTGAACTCAGGCAGAGAAGCCTTGAGTTGGTAGATTAAATTCATTTAAGTGAGCCTAGTTCTTGACATGGAACTGAAAATTGGCAGGGTGACCCTAAAACCCTGAGGTGTTTAAGCAGCTGTCAACTACTGCATAAATAATGTTTACATTCCATTTAAGAATGGATGTATATGCATTCAGTTGATAGCACTTCTGGTAAAATTGATATCAGATTGGCAAACTTCTTCCATAATGGGGCTGAAGCTGTTAAATTTAGGGAATAGATTAAATATTGGGGAATTTGTGTGCCAGTAATGTGTAACAACATGACCGTAAATACCATTATGTGAAAGGAAAGTACCACAAGCTGTTTTGCAAACCCCCACATGCCTATGGATTTTGGATGTTCTTAATACTTCGCAGATAATTGCAGATTAGCTGAGAATTTTAGGTGCCAGAATATCCTCCCAAAATTGGGTTGTTTATCCATGGGTGGATTTATTTGCAAATATATATGGCAAAAATATGATAGTATAATCTTGTGAATGCATGTTTGGAAGGGCTTTGGCTCTCTTTCTTCTGTTGTGTTTACTTAATTCCTTAGGAGTACTTTTTTTCCCCAGAGCAAAAAACAAAACCCACCCACGTAATAATAACATCAGCTAATTATAGCCTTTTTCTAACCTTGCATTTCTTGCCAATTGGGAAGCAACACATCCCATTATGATGTGAGAATGCAGTGGCCTTTATTTGCCACCCGATTTGATAGTTGATGGAATGTAAACATTAAAAAAGATTTTGGATGAACTTTATAATAGAATTAGAAGCAATGCTTTCAAAGGCATTTGTGGTCATCAGAAGCAGCAACATAGAGGAAGAGTGAAGCAAGGAATAAGCTACGTCAACTATTCCCACTGGATGCCGTCCAATCTGTTAGAGTACAAGAATCATCATGCCCAAACAGAACGACTTCTGGCAGTTTTAAGAAATAAAAAAAATATATAAGGAAGGTTGGATGTTCAATATAAAAAGCATAAAGTAAAACTTCCTATTATCTCTTTACTCCTGTTTATTTTCTCTTGGCATCAAAACATTTAAGAGCACAGCTAGATGGCCACATTCAAATACTGTCTTTGAATTAGTCAGAAAGAAACCAGCAAGCACCATTATCCTTGTAGGTTTAATGGAGGACATGTTAAGGAAAGTGATTGGTGTGGTCCACTGGCTTTGTTTCTCTTCCTATTGAAAGTTACTTCTGACAGTGGAAAAAGTGACCATCAATCATTATGAGGTAGGGATGGATGGATGTAGCCAGGTGCTTAGAACAACTAGTGGCTTGACTTAACAAGTTACAAGCATAGAAGGGCTCTGCACTTGTTACCTGTCTATCAGGCTATTTCTGAACACCGGTTTACTGTGCTTCTGAAGGAGTGCTAACCTCACATCCAAAAATAGACAGTCACAAGTGAATGGGGTGTGTGTGAGGTGAAACAATCAAGGGAGAGTAAACACTGTCCTCAACAGGTACTGCAAAGAAATAGCAAGGTGAGCAGCAAGGAAACCTTCCTGTAAGTAATTCAGGAAGAAGGCAATGGGATGAGAGTGAACTAAATGGCAGCCCTCCCATCCAGTAATATTATTTAACAGTACAGAAGCACTGGGAAATCTGCAATACCCTAACTGAAAATACAACAAGCAATACACCCTTGGCAGACCTTGGCTCTCTTTCCAAATTGCAATCTACCTGTGCAGCACAGAACTAGTATTCTCTCAAGAATAGTAAATGTGTCATTAAAGAAGCAAGTCCAACCCTCTTCTCGGAAAAGTGCTAAACCTCTGTATATAAAGATGGAAGCCCTGACAACTGCTTCAGGAAACCCCAGTCAGGAGCCTCTGGGGAAGCCAGGTGCCCACTGAATCCTAAATCTCAAGCCAAAAAGGAGAGCAATGCCAAGAAATTGGAAGGGAGTGTTCCCCCCCCCATTTCAGCTTCAGATGGCCAATGACAATCTCATTAGATATATTATTGATGAAGCATACTAGATTGCATCTAAGGCAGGGGTGTCAAAGTCATGGTGTCACGTTGTCCGTGATGTATCGCAACCTTTTCCCCCTTCGCTAAACTGAGGGTGGGGGTGGCCAGTAAATCCGTGCTGTGGGCTGTGAGTTTGACACCCCTGATCTAAGGTAACATGTCAGGAGAACGCACAAATACTAATTTAAAATGAGCTTTTGAAGATGACTTTCAATTGTCTTTTGAGGATGTAAGAATTTCTTTTTTCTTGCATGTCAATATGAACACTAGGATCCTGGAGACTTTAATTCTATGTCACAATGTTACCTGCCAGAAGGATTTGTATTTGGACTTCTTATACAGTATATGATTAGTATCTCCTCTCTGACACACATGCACTACGAGAGAGAAATAAATCAGCTGCAAAGGGAGATGTCTGGTGTCTTCAGAAGTCCACAGCGGAATAGCAATAGCACTTAGACTTATATACTACTTTATAGTGCTTTACAGCCCTCTCTAAGTGGTTTACAGAGTCAGTGTATTGCCCCCAACAATTCGGGTCCTCATTTTACCAACCTTGGAAGGATGGAATGTTGAGTCAACCTTGAGCCTGGTGGGATTTGAACTGCCAAATTGCTGTCAGCTAACAGTCAGCAGAAGTACCCTTCAGTACTGCACTCTACCCACTGTGCCACCAAAGCTCACAAATGGCCACAAAGGTCCAGAGCCTAGTGTTTAGACAGAAAAGAGCAATCTGCAGTCAGCCTACTGACCTCTGAAGACCGTTCCTCCTTCCTGTGAATTGTCTGTTAATGGGAGGTCAGTTGCTGGCATAACGTGAATAATGCTTCTATCTTGTCAGAACCACTTAGATCAATTTCAGCCTGCCTCCGCAGGGGCTGGCCTTGCATTGGTTGCTCCATGTCTCCAGCAAATGGTAAGCAGAATATCATTGCATACAGAGATGGTATTCGGCCAGTTCTGACAGGTTCGGCAGAACCAGTAGCAATAATTTTGGTTGGTTCGGAGAACCAGCAAATACCACCTCTGATTGGTCTCTCCCCCCGCCCCTTCCAGGAGTCTCCACATGCCCCTATTTGACTGCCAGGCTTCAGGGAGTTTTTCTAGGCCAAAAATGGGGAACGGGTGGGTGTGGCGCCCCCCCCTACTCCCCTATTTGGCTGCCAGGAGGCTTCAGGATGGCTTTCTAGGCCAAAAACAGAGTGCTTGCCCACCAAGCCACGCCCACAGAACTGGTAGTAAAAAAAATTGAATACCACCACTGATTGCGTGGCAGGAAGCAGGTTGTGTAGAACATTCCAATATCTTAGGCAACACCGAACGGTGACAAAATAGGTACAAGCACCAATTGTTTTCCAAAGCGCTTTAAGGTAGTTGGAAAGCAGGAAAAGAAAGGGAGGGGGAGTAAAAATGTTGCAAGATCAAATCTGGGTCCATCACTGGGATCAGAGTTTTACTTTTCCAACCTTTCCAATTCATGCTGGAGCCTATCTTCAAGTGAAAATGTTGCTTAAGTCAGGTCTGCATAGCAGTTGTTTGATCAATCTTTTGAGGAAGGGAAGGAGAGTCCTTATCAAGATAGATCCAGAGCCATTTAAAAACTTTACCAGCAGGGGGAACCACATGCCTTCTTTCTATTCTAACTTGCAGGCACAGCAGGCTAGAAAATGGCGACATTTTATACTGTAAAGACCTTTTGAAAGCACTTTTTCCTTCTTTCACTCATGGTTCCAGAGAATCAGAGATCTGTTGAAATATGGAAAGTGTCAAAAGACAATCATGCCAGTCTTAATTTTATTTCTCTGGGAAACAGAGGGGAAGTCTCAGCAGTAGACAGAAGGGACATACACAAATGTGCAGCTACTTTAAGAGCAACAGTGT
Organism: Boaedon fuliginosus; assembly: GCA_027560395.1. Lineage (NCBI taxonomy): Eukaryota > Metazoa > Chordata > Lepidosauria > Squamata > Lamprophiidae > Boaedon > Boaedon fuliginosus. Next base: position 397,139 of record JANHGC010004289.1, on the reverse strand, counting down.
ACGCTTAATATATGTCGGTTTGGATTAAGGTTCTCTATCCCATTCCCACTCATTTGCTGCTGAACGTTACAGGAAATGCATACCAAGCAGAGAAATAGTCTTCATTTGTCATCTCCAAGACTAGCTCATTCCTGCTGAGATGGAGGCTAAAGCAGGAAATGGTTGTGAAGCTATAACTCCGAGCTACTGGTTGAGTGAAAAGAAGCGAATTGGGACCAGAAGGGTGTAAGTGAGGGTGAGACCTACAATTTGGCTTGATTTTCAAGCTGCTTTCAATCCCATTTAGATGCCAAGAGTCCAGTTTCTGGGAGGAGCGCTGCTCACTACTTTACAGGACTAATTAAAAAAAATCAGACTGGAGTCTTATTTGACCAGATTTTTTTCATTACAGACCAAGAAGAAAAATGGGAAAGGGGGGCGGGGAGCTAATTTTCTCTACATTTCCCAGAGTGGCTTGGTTATCTTCCAGGGAGCTGCTTTTAAAATCCATCTAACTCAGCAGAAACAGATGCAGCTCTGCAGTTGTGGAAATAGGCACTCAGAGTTCCCAATTTTCATACCCTGGGTCTGCAAATTCTGTTTTGGCCAACCTGAACTTCTTATTCCTCACTCATCAGTCTCCATGTAGTTTGTTAGCTTTGTTTTGTATTAGGTGAAAATTCAGGCATAGCTAAAGTCAAATATTTATGGTAAACTCTGAAGAATCTCAGTCCAATAGCTGTATGATTATCTGTATATAGTGTTATTACCTAAATCAGGGACATACAATCCGAGTGCTTGGAGCTGCCTGCATCTTATCTCAAAGCTTAATAGCCTTTTTATACTGCTGAATTAAAGTGACATCCCTCTAGTCTTGAGTCCACTCCCCGCCCCCTGCCCCCCACAAAAAAGAATTATCCTATTCCTATTACTGCTTGCGATCTTGCCTCTGTTGTATCTGTTCAGAATCACTGCATAATGGTTTGGGCTAGCAAAGAGAATGGTCGACTCTAGTGCCTCTCTATCCTCCATATTTTCTGAGTTGGCAACAATCATAACATTACAGCTAGGACAGGGTAGGGTGGGGATCGATGAATATATGCTGTTCCCTTTGTACATCTCCAGGTTCCTTTGTCTCTCCTCCTACACTGTAGCATAAATTGAATTAAGGATTAAAAAAAGAAAAATAATCAAGAAGGGAACTGAGTCACTAGTGATTCTTTCTGGGAGAAAGGATTTTTATTTAGAACTAGCTGATTACCCGGCTTTGCCTGGGTAATTTTTTATTGGACTGCCATCTTACTTCCACCTCCCTCCCTTCCTTCCTCCCTCCCTCCCTCACTCACTCACTCGCTTCTCCTCCCCTCTGTCTTTCTTCCTCCCTTCCTCCGCCCTCCTCCTTCCCTCCCTTCCTCTACCCGCCCTCCTTCCTCCCTTCCTCCCTCTCACCTCCCTTCCTCCTCCTCCTCCCTTCCTCCTCCCTCCCTCCTTCCTCCCACACTATTTCCCTCAATCAGCTGTTGCTGCCGCTTTTCCTTCAGCGGTGGTCAGCAGTAGGAAGAGAGGCGTAGCCTCGTGCAGAAGGGGATGGCTGCTTCTCTTCCTACTGCTGACCGCGGCTGGGTGGGGCTGGCATAGTAACCTAAAAGTCTTGATTAAATTAAGTTTAAATTCTAGTAGCCTCACAGTCATATCTAATTAGTTTTCTTGGCAACAAAACAGATCCTATCACTAAGATTATTTCTTAGGTTTTGTGATATTTCATACTCTAAATTGTGACATGTTATGGGAAAGAATAGCTGAATGACCGAAGAGGCTAAATGTTTGCATCAACTTCAAACACCCAATAAACATCTCTGGGATCCTACCTGCCACAAGTCACCTGACTTTGCTACCAAGAAAACAGGTAGTGAAACTTAATTGACTTTATACCCCTTGAGATGCTTCTTGGAGAATGTTTCAGAATGAACAGCAGGGCATGCAGATGCCCCAGGAGGCAAAAAACATGAGTGAAAATGCCCCGTTTTGGGCTAAAAATGGCTCATTTTAGCCCCAAAATGACCCGTTTTTGCCCATTTTTTGCCTCCTGGGGCATCTGCATGCCTTGCTGTTCACTCCCACCCCACCCCCAGAGGCAAAAAATGGACAAAAATGGCTGTTTTGGGCCAAAAACGAGCCACTTTTTGAGCTCTAGAGTGCTTCTGGGGGAGGGGGAGGGAGTTCCCAGGGCCTGCAGATGCCCCAGGAGGCCAAAAACGGACCTGTTTTTTCATCTCCCCACCTCCAGATAATAGAGACAGAGAGAGAGAGAGAGAGAAAGAGGGAGACAGAGAGACAGTATGGCACAAATGAGAGGATGAATGAAAGCAAGTGAATCACCAAGATTTTTTTTCTTGTTTTGGTCCCCAAAAATTAATGGGTGTCTTATACTCCAGTGCGTATTATACTCCGAAAATTATGGTAAATTTCCAACAAATATTTGAAATTCCATTCTATAGTTTTGACAATTTATGCAATGTCAAATGCCAGTGATATGTCTTTTATTAAAATTCTCTTTAAGACTGTAATTCAAAGTGAATTTCAACCGTCTTTTTAACATATTTTTCCATTGGTACCAAGGTATATTTCCAAGATTTTTTGCCCATCTTATATACAGTCTTTAATTTATTTATCCTCTTTTTTCATTTTCAATAAAAGTTTACACATCTTAGCAGTAATGAGATCATCATTTGTACACAATTCCACATCAAATTCATTCTTACCATTTTCAAAGCCATAGTTCTTAATCAAATTTAAATCTTTTCATCAGCTGAGCATAGGGAAACCAATGATATGCATAATCTTCCGATTCCAAATCAGTCATCAAGCTAAGTATTATCTGAAATAGAAATAACATTCTAGGTAAAACATTCATCTTACTCACAGAAATTCTTCCAGCAATGACAAATGCAATTTTTCCCATCTCAACATATTTTTTTCAACTTCATTCCATACTTTATCATGTTTTGAAATAACATAGAATTCAGATTAGTCAAAGTAACACACCCAGATATTTAATCTTTTCTCAATATTAAAGCCAGATTTTTTTTAAATCAAGTCTTCTTGATCTTGTATATTCAGAACTTCACCAGGTTCTTTATTTTTGTTTATTAATCTTAATACCTTCTACCTTGCCGCCTCGAGTTCCCCTTTTGGGTGAAGAGAGGCGGGGTACAAATCTAATAAACCCATTCAGTTTTTCAGTCAAAACTCAATCCCTTTTAAGGAATCCAATAAAATCAAAATCAGGCCTTGTACAAAAGCTCTCATCTTATAGATCTTTTTAAATTTTTTTAATCCCATTATACTTTTATCTTATGTAATGTCTTTGTTCGCCACTTGTAAAATCAAAATGAACAATTAGAGGGACCTTATCTTGTTTCTTTCTGAATATCACACCTGATCCTGAAAAATAAAATATGCTTTCAATGTTCACTGTTTTTAAATCAAAATTTAAAGGACTCCTCCACACATTTATTCCTCTGAGGATTTTGACACATTATTCTTAATAAGGAGATACAGATAATGTCATCAACATTGTAAGAGAGAGAGAGAAAAAAATCCAATCATTTCTATTATTAATAAATGGGGAAATTCAGATTTCTTAGTTGAGACTGAACTTTATGCTATGTATAAAAAAGGAGAGGCTCCGAATCAATCCAAGGGGATTTAAATGGAATCTTGTATACCCTGCATGCCCCTACAGGAGTATGTAAACAAGCAGCTCACAATGAAATTAAAAACTTCAGGAAATAAATAAAGTTCTTAAAACAAAAACTGGTCATTTCAAACTTTTAAGCAGAACAGAGTTGATTGAGTTTTGCTCCTTTTCAGACCCTGCTGGTGCTTGGAGGTGAGTAAAGTAGGTATTTTTATACAAACAATCTATCAAGATAAATTCTTGAAATTCATTTCCACCCAAGAAATGAATCACGTTTCCTGGAGATGAATTTATTGCATTCTGTCCAGAAAGTAAATCATAGGCCTTCTAAGCAAAATGTCACTTGTTTCTTTTCTGTTTCCCAATTCTCAGAGTCAGCACTCACATATGCACTTTGACAAATGCTGTATGCATGATGACCTGCTTCCTTTTTCCTTGCCTGTGATGGAAATCAAGGAAATTGCATTCAGTTTCCAGCTAGGTCATAAAGATGGTGTCAGTGTATCTTAAAAAAAAAAAAGGAAATATGAAAAGTTTTAGAAAGGAAATCTTATTATGTTGGTATCACAGTTATAGGAACCAGATCCCCAGATGACCTACAGATCACAAATCCAAAGTGTAGAAACTATACCGTCCTTCCTCCTAAAGTCCTGGTATTTGACTTTTTATAGTGACTCTTAAACTACAGCATTGACATTCAGCCACTTCACAAAGCTGTTGTGAGGAAAACAGAAGGAGGAAGAAATATTATATATGTTTGCTACCTTGATGTCAGGGTTCCATGTAATATACCCATATCGAACAGAACTCCGAGGCAGGTAGATTCCTTAAGGAACAGTTTTATTGGATATATCATATTGGCACAGACTGGTGAAAACCGACTCTAATGGTTCCCACGGTTTTCACCTAATTAAAAGTAAACATTTTCCCCCCTTTTCCCAAACAGTCACATGGTCCAATCAAGGTACTGTCCATTTGCTTGGTAACTTCACTCCTCCTCTCTCCAGCCACCTGTGGTAATGTCCTTGGTTCCCAGAGGAAACTATTTTCTTTTGGCTACAACTCCCCCTCCAGCTATCTCTATTCCCCCCTCCCCAACCCTAATCTCCAATGTGACAACAGTGAAGCCTCAAATATGGCCTCAGTCTGGCCAGCTACAGAGTTGACACTTTAACTAGAATAGAATTCTTTATTGGCCAAGTGTGATTGGACACACAAGGAATTTGTCTCTGGTGCATAAGCTCTCAGTGTACATACAAGTAAGTGATAAATCATGATCATAATCATAACATACATTTATCATATATCATAAGACATACTTAGTGATAGTCATAGGATATTAAATAAGCAATCAACATAAATCATACTAGGATGCTAAATAAAACAATTAATATAAATTGTAAGATACAAGCAACAAAGTTATAGCTGTAAAAAGATAAGGAAATAGTTAATAGGAAAGATGAGAATGATAATAGTAATACAGCCCTACTAGATAGTTTGACAGTATTGTGGGAATTAATTGTTTAGCAGAGTGATGGCATGGGGAAAAATTGTCTAGTTGTTCTGGCATGCGATGTCCTATAATGTCGTCTTGAGGAAAGAAGTTGAAAAGGTTTATGTCCAGGATGTGAAGGTTCTGTAGATATTTTCACAGCCCTCTTTCTCGCTTGTGCAGTATACAGGTCCTCAATGGAAGGAAAGCTGGTAGCAATTGTTTTTTCTGCTGTTCTAAGTAATAAAGGTGGGATAAAAATATAATAAACAAATCACATCCAATAAGCAGTGCTCTGAAGCACTAGTTTACCAATTTCTCACATGTAACCAGTGTAATAATGATCAGGCCAAGTGAGAGCTGGTCAGAGAAGATCAGTGAACTCCTGGATGCCTTTTATTTACCAGTTTCAGCAGTTGACTAGTTAAACTTTTTTTTTTATTTATTTATGAGCGATCTTTGTTTCAAGGTGAAATTACAGATGTCCTATGAGTTTCATCTTCTAGCTCAAGGAGCAAAGAGAAAGTTAAACTTTTTTGTCCTCTCACCATGATATTTGCCAGGCGTCAAATATGGAGTCAAAGGAGAAAGAGTAAACTTCTGCATAAGAAGTCTATCAATTGAAACTATAAGATGGTCAAAGATCTGCCCACAAAAAGGAAAACAACTGGCCCTTTCTTTCCTAATACCAGTAAGAGGGGTAAATAAGCAGGGGAATCTACCAATTGAGAGCCATTGTAATGATTTTTTGAACATAACATCTGGCCAGTATTGTTACCAAATCTGTAAAACTGAAGTCTGAACAATAAATTCTTAAAATGGCTTACCGGTAATTTCCAATTCATTGCAGCAGATGAAACAAACAGCTTTGGGCTGCTCTAAATAAGGTCATGGATGAGGCTCCCCACACCCACATTTTCTGAGATGCAGTGGCACAGTGGTTAGAATGCAATACTGCAGGCTACTTCTGCTGACTGCTGGCTGACTGCAGTTCAGCAGTTCAAATCTCACCAGGCTCAAAGTTGACTCAGCCTTCCATCCTTCCGAGGTGGGTAAAATGAGGACCCAGATTGTTGGGGGCAATAGGCTGACTCCGTAAACCACTTAGAGAGAGCTGTAAGCACTGTAAAGCGGTATATAAGTCTAAGTGCTATTGCTATTAGCAACATCAATTTTGGGCTCAATTGAGCCCAATTGAGGACTATATTTGGTAGTTGTGAGACACACTTGAGTTGGTTTGGGTGGGTAAAGGTGATGGGCAGGACATTGGAGCAGAAAAGGAACACAGACGAAATTTGGGGAAATTTTCTTTTGGGCTTTTAGAGAGAAATCCAATTTGGAGAGGAGAAGAGGTTATGTTGTTTTTTTAAGCTAAAGTTTCAGGGCTTTTATTTTGGTTACAGTATGCTGTATGACCTGCCTCAAAACTGCAGAAAACAACATTACCAAAATGTCTACAATATAATCAGAGAGAAATTTGGGAGTGCACACAAAGGCATAGGGGACGATATGCATCTTTTTACATTAAATCCAAATACATTTCAGCCATTGGCAAATTGCCCCACTGGGAACTCTACAGATTATAAGGGAAACACCAGAAAAGAACTACTGCATTTTATTCTGAGGAAGTCCATCTTCTTCTGGGAAAGAAGGTCTTTTAAAGCACGGACAACATTTATTTATTTATTTATTTAGATTTATACCCCGCTTCTCTTCCCCAGTCAAGGGGAACATGCTAAATCACAAGTGCATTCTCTTGGAAATATGTCCCAAATCTGGCCACAATACATTTTCCCTGTCTGATATGGGTTTGAAAGCAAAGTATATTGTATTTTGTATTAAACACCTCATTGTATATTGTATTAAACACCTCATTCTAAATTAAATCAAATTAAACCAAAGCAACTTAAACCTGTTCTAAAAGACACAATCAACCACAGATAATTGAGGGTGTGGAAAAAATATAAAAAACTGAAATGCAGTTAATTCTTGTAATTGTACAAGACTGCTTTTTAACTTTTTCACAGTTTTTACTGGAATAAAGGAATCTAATTTTTAGCTTTAAAATCCTGTGGTATTAGTCAAAGCAAACAGCAAATGAATTTAACAGCTGAATATTCTTGGAATTTCATATGGAAGATGTGGGATATACGTACTGCATTAGGATAATGATTAATAAATAACTACAAACATGGAATTTCTTGAATTCAAATGTCTTGAAGCATCTGGGCCAGCCACTGATGTGGGTGCATATACTGAAGCAGAAAATACTTCCTAGCGCTATGCTGAACAATACTGCTATTTCTTTACAGTTGGTTCTCATTGAATCTGCTGAAAAACAAATTGGTTGCTATGATATTTTTCAAAAGAGAACAAAAGGAGATCTGGAATTCTTGCACTTAACTATAACTTATGAGATGTATGTAAGGAATGCCTTAAATGTTGTCTTTTTTTGTTCCACTTCCTTGGAAAAGTATTCCCTCAAGAATCTGAGTGGGCCCCAATCCTGCCTACCTTTCAGAAGGAATTAAAGGCCTAGTTTATTCTTCACATTTTGGGTTGGGAGTAATAGGACCTGTTGCATAAACAGATTGATGTGCTTGTATACTATTGGTTTGCATGCTGGATTTAGACTGTTGGTTTAATTGTTAAGGCACCAAGCTAAAAACTAAAAGACAATAAGTTCTGGTCCTGCCTTTGGCATGAAAGCTGGCTGGGTGACTTTGGGCCATTCACTTTCTCTCAGTCCAACCTATCTCACAGTGTTATTGTGGGGAAAATAGGAAGAAGGAGGTCTATTAGCATGCTAGCTGCCTTATCAACCAAAATGATAATAAAGGTGAATAAAGTATCTAAAATATAAATTCTTGCTTCTACTTTATGATGGTTTTATTGGTGTGGGTGCATGGGTTAAATATAGCATAGATATTTCTCCATTAATATGTTGCCTTTCCTGGGTTCCATCAAATCCCAGATGAAGATATTAAGTTGTAGAATAAAGAGCCTCGATGGCGCAGTGGTTAAATGCAGCAATGCAGTTTCTGTTGACTTGTTCAGCAGGTTGTCAGATCGAATCCCACCAGGCTCAAGGTTGACTCAAC
>JANHGC010004289.1:303055-314489 GCA_027560395.1 Boaedon fuliginosus | reverse complement strand
TACCCCAGAAGAAAAAAAATGAGCGAAAACGGCCTGTTTCTTGGCCTCCTGAGGCCTCCATAGCTCACATTTTCAGCCTCCTAAACTCAACATTCGGAGTATAAGACGCACTCAGATTTTCACCCTCATCTAGGGAGGAAAACGGTGCATCTTATACTCCGAAAAATACGGTAGTTGCTTACAAACACTAAAGGAAGGGACATGGCCCATAGATTGCTCATGCTAGTCCTAAATACTAACAGCTGTGTCTCTGAGTATGAATGAGTATCTGCACAATTGAATGATGGATTCATGATGTGTGTATGCACTCACATGCATAGTAGGAACCTGTGTTTGCTTCACCTGCCAAATCTTGAGCTGCACTTGGAGAACATTGTGTTGATGACAGGTGCCTGAGCTGTGTGACTGGCAAGTTTTGATAAGAACAAGCTGCCATGGGTTTTCCCCCCTGTGGTGATAAATAAATAATAATAAATAAATAATAGTGCAAATGTCATACTGCAAATTACATACACAAAAATGTAATTCTTCATTAATAGTATCCTCCCAATGAAATACTTTTATACAATTCATAAATTCCAATACATCCCTGATAAGAAAAAAAAAGCATTGGAGGTTTTTTTAATCTCCCTTATATCAAGTCACCTTGTCTCCATGTTTACAGTCTTTTTCAAGCAGGACACATGTAGCATGCCAGATTACATATTATTGATGCTTCCCTGGAAAGTTCATGGTTCATGTTAGTCTCCAGATGTTACCTTTAAATATTTGACACTTAATATCAGAAAGCCAGCCGCTGCTTGGGATGCTATCACAGTAGATTTTAGGAGTAGACCTTCTATTTTACCATCTCTTGCTCGATTCCACAGCACAATATCTGCAGTAGAGTTCTTCAAGTTTTTGGGTTCTATACAGAGGTGGGCCTCAGCTGGTTCGGACCAGCTTGGGTGAACCGGTTGTTAAGATTCTGCGCAGTTTGGCAAACCAGCAAATCCCACCACTAGCTGGCCCCGCCCCATCCCACCCAGTCACTTGTCTCGCCCGCTCACTCAGCATAGCTGCTGCTGCTCTCTGGCTCCTTCACTTGCCTCAACCACACAGTCTCTGTGGGCCAGCCAGCTTGCCTGCCTTCACTGCCGCAGCTGCATCCCATGCAGCATTCTTCCCGCAGCCCAGCTGAGGGGCCCTGATCTGCCTGGCTGAGTCTGTGAGCAAGGACCAAATCCTGGCCTAGTTGCCTCCCATGTGGTCCAGCCAGCTTGCCTGCCTTCTGCCACAGCTGCATCCCATGCGGTGCTCATCCCAGGGCCCAGCTGAGCAGCCCTGATCTACTGGGGTGAGCCTGTGAGCAAGGCCTAGAAGCTCTGGAAAGTAAGGCCAACACCTCAGGGGAGATGCCGTGTTGGGGCTATGACTGCTGCTCCATTGTCATGTGTGCATGCACCTTTGGAACATCTGCCTTCCCGGAATGCCACCGCCACCACCAGGCACTGGTTCCATTGGGATGTGAAGGGCAGGGCCCTCAAGCTAGCAGAGGTGCATGGAAAGTCTGGAGCTCCTTGAGGTCTTTGGGCCAAATCAGGTTGTCCAAGGCTTTGCTCCCAGGAAGGGCTCCGCATTGGAGGGCTGTGTGCCCAGACCAGGCGCTTCCCGCCCCATCAGGAGGTGGGAGGAGGCAATGTCTGGCTGGGAAGGCTGCCTATAGTTCTTGCAGCCAAAGCTAGGATGTCTGCAAACCTCAAGTATGTATGAGGTGTTCTGCCTTGAGTAGAAGTTTGAACTAGAAGACCTCCAAGATACCTTCTAGCCTGTGGTTCTAAAGTGTTTGTGTGTGTGTGTGTGTGTGTGTGAGAGAGAGAGAGAGAGAGAGAGAGAGAGAGACAGACAGACAGACAGACAGACAGAAAGACAGAAAGAGAGACACACACAGAGACACACAGAGAGAGAGAGACACACACAGATGAGAGACAGAAAGACAGAGTCACAGAGAGAGAGACAGAGAGAGACAGAGACAGAGACAGAGAGTCAGAGAGTCAGAGAGAGAGAGAGAGAGAGAGGCAGACAGACAAAGACAGAGACAGAGACAGAGACAGAAGTCGTCAATGCCTTCAATTTGATTGGGGAAAAAAATCCTGCAGATGATACAACTAGAGCATCTATCTGCAAGTGATTTAGATACATAAATCACTATCTGTATCCCATTCATGTGCATTGGCCACATGTTCCTAGAGAAAGATACCACTATTTTAATGAATTCAGATAAATTCTGCATTTGTATTTTCACAAGTCTTGAAGCATCATAGGATTCCCTGCTACTGTGTTAAAACACAGTTTACCAGAAAACAACGCTTTTATGAAATTTGCTGTCCCTGATGATAATCCCTTTCCTACTGTGCTGGCTTCTGTTCCTTGTCACCTGACTGCACTGAAAGATAACATCCATCAATGCCTCTGATATAACTTGCAATAATAATTTGGTGAAGCAGTTAATGCACCAGGCTAGAAACCAGAAGACCATGAATTACATAGTCCCATTTTAGACATAAAAAGAGCTGGGTCACTTTGGGTCAGTTACTGTACAGAGAGAAGGCAAGAACAAACTTTGTCAAAAAAGCTGCAGGAACTAACCCAGGCACAGACACATGCACACATGCATGGAAGGACAGTGTTAAGTCCACTGCAGTTAAGGGTGAGTTCAATCTATCCCACAAATGGCCCACGGATGAGGTGAAGGCAATGTCATGGGGACAAGGTAGAAAACAAGTATTGCCACATTGTTCCATAATTGGGCCAGTGGCCACCCTGCCTAAATAAACATGTACACATCTATGCTGTACATATGGACCATATAACCAGAGTGAATGGAAGGAACAAACAAGACAAGCTAGTCCATTCTTCTGCAATACACTATATAAACCATCATAGTATCTCTGTGATTGATATCTACCCAGCTTTGGCTATAATACTTCAGGCAAGACACTATATAAACCATCATAGTATCTCTGTGATTGATATCTATCCAGCTTTGGCTATAATACTTCAGGCAAGACATATCCAGTACTTTTCTTGTACAACCCTTTCCTACAGAACGAGAGAAATCAAATTGCTTTTACCATCCATGTGATACTGTCCCCTGGTGAGGTACGGAGTTTCAGAGAGTGATAATTCTTCTGAATGTGTCTACAAATATGCCTGTACCTAAAAGAATTATAATTACCCTAACCATTGTATTCCATGAATGAGACAGAGAGAAAAGGCGGAGGATTCCCCCCCCCCTACTCTGTATCTGACATCATAACTGTTGTTCTATGTCATAGCCAAATTAAGAGAAGGGAAGGAGAAACGTATTTGAATGAGGTGGGGTACCAGGCTTGGATTTGGGAATGTCTCATATCTTTGTCAATGTTCCTGGTCCTGCCTTTAATTTAGAAAAAGAACTAAGGGATGAGGCCAGAAGACACTGATATTAAGAAAGATGGATCTTTTGCCTACACTTTTGCCTACACAAACATAGCATGTACACAGATACTATTCACAGGCATTTACTCAAAGCGTAATATAAATACTACTTGAATTTAATAAATTTTAGGAAAGCTTGTTTGAATCTTCTATCAGACCAGACTTCTTAGCTCGTAGTCCTTGCCACAACTGTTTAGTAAATCTTGTATTAGCATTCATTTGTATTATTTCAGGGTTGCTATGAACCATTTTTAGCTGAGACTACATAAAGGAACATTATTAAATATTCAAATGATTGTTTTCTTGAGAAGGAAAAAAGTCATTAATTTGTATCTGCTGAGCAAAATCAACTCTAAATATAAGTTAAAACTTGTTTTATAACATTGCCTGAAAGGAAAAAAAAAGAGTTTGAGAAAGTTACAGGTCTGAACTCTTAAAAGCAAGAGCCAATTTTTCCTCTCAAACTTCATGACAAAATAACTCCAAGTCTCAACCCCTCACACAAAATGACACACCAATGTAATTTTCAGATACAAACTTTGAGAATTATCCATAGGACAAGTTGGGGGATTCTGTGCTAATTGTTAATAAACATTTTTTTAGTTCAATGGTGATATGATTAAAAAAAAAGGATTCCCTACTTCCAGGTTAAAATCCTTCACTTTTGCTTCACTGTTGCTTTTGCTCTTAGGAAAAACAAAGTAGCTAAGATTTGGTCTTATGAAGAAATGTCTTTCTTTAATATCCTGAACAGGAGAGCAATTCCAATGGCTATTTTAGCGCACAGACCCACTGATGTTTTCCATTCGAAAAGAGTAATGGCAGAAAAAAACATTGGAACATGTTTAAACTGTGGTATACTTTAAAAAGACAATTTTATTATAGATACTGATAAGGTAAGGGCAGCATTCTTTATTTTCAAAAAGAATGGTTTGAATGGGCCCCTTAAATGAATGAATGGTAACATACTCCAATGCTATTTACTTTAATTTGAACCTATGTTATCACAGGAGCAGTAAAATCCCTTACCTGCCAGCTAAATGACAGCACTTCTTTCTAAATGGCTGTGCTGTATAATTCTATAGTATACTAACATGACAGAACTGCAAGTTCTTTAAACTCCATTGCCCAGAGTGCTCTTTGAAGTTTGATTAATTCTCTGATAATAATGGATATCACTTTATAACAATATAGCTCCCAACAAACTTATCAACCGCACCTTATAAACTGTTTTTTTACCCCACTTTATCTGTTGATTTCTGGGCCTTGTCCCTCAGTTTTGAACTTGCAGTGCTCCATGCTTCTTCCCGTTCTTCAAGATACTTACTTTCCAAATATTATCCTCTGTTTAGAGCACAGAGAGCTGTTGGACATCGTCTCATACAACAGGGGTACAAAAACCCATAGACTTGGATATATGGGATCTGGAGCTCCCCCAGAAGTGGCTACCAAATTGAAATTGTCATTGATACAAAAAGATTTTAAAAAACTAAAATACAGAAGAAGCAATCATGTTATTTAAATATAAATAGATTTTTTTTGCTTTTTCCCCTTGACCCTTCTCATTACTTTGTCCTGGCTATACCTTCTTTATGGACTTTGATATTTTTGATGATGCAATATCAAAGAAGATTAGACAAATACACAGAGGAAGAGGACATCCAAGTTTACCGCCACTTATGTAATATAGCTGATTAACTGACTTTGCCCGGGAATAGTCCTACTGTCGCTCCCGCCGCTTCCCCTTCCAAAGTAGAGCCACACTTTCTCGTCTCTCTCTCACTCTCACTCTCTCACTCACTCAGTCACTCACTTGCCCACCCACCTGCCACCTGGCTGCAGGGGCTGCTACTCCCGGAGCCCGAAGCTGCTTGTGCTCCATGCTTCTTAGCCCTCCCAAGTGCAGCCTGGTATGTTTCCAGTAGGGAAAAGACCTCCAGCCTCTTGCAGGGGATCCAAGCCAGGCTGGGGGAGGGGGAAGCCCCTCTGAGGGCCTCAGGGGTAGGCTTTGCTGCAGGCAGCATTACACTGCTCTCTGGTGCCCTTTATGGAGTGCAGTTTGCTGGCAGTTTATAAGCCTACTCGCTTGCCAGTCAGTATTGGGAGGGGGGCGGTCAGCACTTCGGCAGTGTTTTTATGGGGTACAGACTGCCTGATGGTGTGTCTGACCTCAACAGTGTTCGTTGCCAGAGGGTAAAGTATAAATTATCTGCATCGCAAGTTTGGTCGAGATTGGTCCAGCTGTTGTATATGGCACATACACACATATACATATCCACACACCCACACTTTGCCTTATATATATAGATATTAACCCAACAGTAAGAAGTACACATATTTACTACCGCTTGCTGGGGAATCTGATGGGAAGATTCTGCTGAATTACAGAGATGTTTTCTTGTGGCTTCTGATAAGCATATGACAAACCCTTATAGGAGTTGATGATGACCTGCTTATAAATAAATTTGTAAATTAAGTTGATTCTTGTCCCCACTACCCCACTTGTTTTTAACAGACTCTTCCTTCCTGTTTTGTAATTATTGGAATTTTAAACAAAAAAGATTAAAACCAAACAGAAAGTAATATTTAGAGCAGAAGAAGGAAATGTAGGGATTCTCAATAAAAGGATTGATAGATAATGACTGAATTAATCATATGTAGGAAGAAATTATTCAATAGTTAGCAGAACAACTTAGAATCCTAAGAAAAAGCCAAAATTCTCTTTCCCACCCCATTTCTCAGTAAATGTAATTCTTCCTTGAAAGTTAAAAAGCATTTCTTCCAGGAAACTCATTAAGCCATTAGGAGTCATTAATAGCGCCTTTTGTTGTGGAAGACTTGGCTCTGATCTGTCTCTAATCAAAAGTTTAAGCTTGAAGCCTTGCTTTCCTAGGAAACTCAGGAAGAGGAGGTGAGATAAACCCATAGAAATCTATCTCTCAGTTTTATTGATTGTATCCTCTTATAAAAGCTATGCTTTTAATTACCTATGTATGACAACAACTGCCTCCTTTATTACTCCTATGTATGTACTCCAAAAAGCAGCACTTTTTATTGCTCTTTAGTACTTTTTATTACTCTTAAGAAGAAAACACATGGTTTCATTCCTGATGATAACAGGAAGAAGAATCCCATGGGAAAGACACCTCTATTGGATAAGACTGTTTATTAAAGTGTCAGCATCTATAATTTGTAAAGGAAATACTGACTTCAAAAGCTTTCTTTGACTTTTTTGTATAAAAATCCCAGGCAAATGTAAGGTCATTACCTATCTATTTTCTCTGGAACCTGCTCAAGAGAAATAGATGGTCCATTTTATTTGGTTGGCCAATTAATACAATAGCAATATAGATATATTCCTTGTAACCTCGTTCCTTGGTTATTAATTTGAATTAGCCATATTGAAGGGAAGTAGGGTTGACGTAGCTTACAGAAAGAAAAAAATGAAGAAGTAAAAAAATGGACAAGGGCAGAAGTGCTGGGAAAAAAGAAAGGAAAAAAAATTAAAAAGTAGTTTTTGATGGGGTTTTTTTTGCAGTGGTTCCAAGTATAAATACTACTTAACCTCTTGGTCTATGGTTACAACATTTCATATTTTCTATCATAAATTCTTTTTTTTTTTCTGTTTCACACAAAAAAATCCAAAAGGCGCTCCAATCTGCCTTGAACTTAGATTAAAGCTGTCTATTTAGCCAACTCAGCAAGTTCCATCATCTTCACCATCCATTCCTTCATTGTGGGCAAAGTCAGATCTTTCCTGCATTGTATATATAATAGTCTCACTACAGTTAGCATATATAAAAGCAAAGTTCCATTATGTCCCCCGCTAAGTTTTTGACATTCTTTTGAATTATTTTGAATCTTCCTTCCGTTACGATTAAGAGCTGTATTATCTTATGCTGCTTTTCCTTTCCCAAACATAAAAAAACCACTGTATCTATCTGTAGCAGTCACAAAAATGATCAGATCTGAAACAAGATTAAATATTATACTAAGCACTTATCCACGTATGCACATGCAGGCACGCACACACTCACGTACATTTGGTGACGTCTCTAGAAAGTTTGGTATGTTTAGGTAATGAAGACAAATGCTTATCCTGAGCTTGACATTCCTCAGACTTCATCTGATGCCTGCAAGGATTTTTTTTTTTAATCTCATCCTTGCTTGTTGCAAATGCTTAGCATTTTTTGAGGCCCTTCATTTGCATCCCTGAGTGTTAAAACAGCAGTGAGGAGAAAAATGTGGATGAAGTAAGAGATGGAAGAATTAGAAAAATAAAGAAAACCCCACAATGGTCCTCCCCCATAGAATATGCACATTTGCTCCCTTCACTGATCTCTTCCCTATCTTGGTACGTAGCTCATACCATGAAGGTTAAAAAAACTGTCTCCAAGGAAACATCTGTCAACAGTAACCAGGCAGGGCAGGATTTGGATACACATTTTGAATGTTTAATGAACCCTATGTAACTCTAACCTTTTGGGGACGAACAGAAAAAGAAAAGAGGAAGCTTTTTTTTTTGGTTCTGTAGTTTGAACAAGAAGCTTCCAACTTTGAGATGGAAACTAAGTCTTGGTTTCTAAACTCATCTGCTGCTCAGGGTTGTTCAGGGATTTGTTTACCTTTGAGCTTCTGGGGGAAAGGCAGATGGAAATAATGGGGCACCTCAAGCAAGGTCTTGTGAAGTCCTCCCATCACATACACAATTTTAAAAGTAAAGTGAAATGGCTCCTTTGCTTTACAGTTGCTCTGAACTTCTTATCCAGCACTTTGGGAATCTGAACGAATTTTCCAGCTACCAGAACTACCAGGTGAAAACCTGAGGTGACACAAAAGCTTCCATATTCAAAAGCACCTCATCCAAAGAAAATGTGGTTGCTTGCATAGGCTGTAAATGTTTACTACTTTCAGAGATCTCTTTAATTTATTGTAGGGATTCTTAATATAGGGATTGATAGATAATGATTTAATTAATCATATGTAGGAAGAAATTATGCAATAGTTAGCAGAACAACATAGAATCCTAAGAAAAATCCAAAATTCTCTCCCCCACCCCATCCTTCAGCAAACATAACTCTTCCCTTGAAAGTTACACCATTAGGAGTCATTAACAGTCCCTTTTGTTATGGAACACATGGCTCTGATCTGGACTGGATCAAAAGAATAAGCTTGCAGGAAGAGAGGATGAGAAAAACCCCATAGAAATCTCTCTCAGTTTTCATAGGATCCTCTTATAAAAGCTATGTTTTTAATTACCTATGTATGACAACAACTGCCTCCTTTATTACTCCTATGTATGTACTCCCAAAAGCTATTATTCAAATGTATGTGACAATTGGATTCTTTATTACTTTTTATTACTCTTAAGAAGACACATGGCTTCTTTTCCTAGGACAACAGGAAAGGGAATTCCATGGCAAAGACACCTTTATCTGATAGTGTCAACATCTATAATTTGTGGAGAGATCCTGGACTTCAAAAGATCTTTCTGTATAAGAATATGACTGCAAGAGAGTACCTCCACCATCTGCTTTCCGGGGACTCTACCAAAGGGAGAGTATATGGTCCCTTTTCATTGCTTGGCCAATCAATAAATTGTAATCCTTTATATTCCTTGAATCTCGTGTCTTGGCTATTTATTTGTTTTGTCAATATCCGAGGGAAAAAGGCTGGCGAACCTTACAGTCTCAACCTATTTTTTGTAATGTGGGGACCAAAACTGGATGCCTTACTCCAGGTGTGGCCTTACTAAGGATTTATAAAAGTAGTTTTATACAGTTTGACGGAGTCTGGAAAGTTGCCACTGCCGAGAGACAAGGGGGGACCTTTGGCCACAGGTGCACCCCCACCCCACATACCCCAGCTGAACATGGATGTTAACCCACGCGTGAATCTCCTCCATGGCCAGAGAGTGCCTTCTCGCTGAAGCTGTGCTAGAATTGGGGCCTGGTCTGCTGGCTCTGGCCTTTTGGGGAAGACAAACCAATTCTAAATTCAGCTCCCAACTTCTGGGAGGTTGAAGACCATAGTGGCCATTTTTCTAATACACTACATGTGAAAGTCTGAATTTACTTCCTTTTTCTCTTCTTCCCTCAACCAAGTAAAACAACTCCTGTTTCCAGGCTGATGAATAATAATGAAAGGTTTCAAATCAGTTGTCCTCTTTCCCGTCATTTTAATTTTTTCCTTCCTCTTTGTGCATAGATCAGGTCTCTCAACTTTAGCAACTTTTAAGATGCGTGCATTTCAACTCCCAGAATTCCTCAGCCAGCCAGCCAGCCATGCATCTTAAAAGTTGCTAAAAGTTGGAGAGACATCGACACAGATGTTTTCCAGCCCACCCTTTCCCACTGCACAAGCATGCGTGGCTGTGACGACTATCGGGCGAGATTTCTCTGAAAAGGCTTTTATTACCATCCGAGCATTTACACAACTTTATTAAGATGGAGAGCTGCACTCCCTCGTTTACTCCCTCACTCACTGTCTCCAGAAACAAAAGTTTGACCCTTGTGATTTCTCCCTCGGGATTCTTTGATGAGAGAAAAACGACTGCAATCAGATTTAAACGATATCGTATTCAAGGTGCCTTCCCGGTCCCGCCAATTTAGGAAGGCGCCCCCACTCCCAAACGCTCCTGAAAAACTCTTTTATTCTGAAAATGACTGGACATCGCTTCTCCTTTTCCGAGCTTCGCTGGGGGTTTTGCCCCCCAGTGAAAAGTTCTCAAGCGCTGAAGAGGACTTGATTGATCACAAAAGCCGGGGCGAGCCTCCGATGCCCGCCTTGCACTTTTCCCACGTGGATTTTCTGATGGGTAGCCAGGCAGTCTCCCCGGCTGAAGCTCTTCCCGCATTCAGGGCACCGGTAGGGCTTCACCCCCGTGTGGAGCCTCTGGTGCCGGATCAGGTCCGAGTTCTGACTGAAGCTCTTCTCGCACTCGGGGCACTTGTAGGGTTTCTCCCGGGTGTGGATCCGCTGGTGCCTGACGAGGCTGGAGTGGGCGCTTAAGCGCAGGCCGCAGTCGGAGCAGCTGAAGGGCTTCTGGCCCGTGTGCATCCTCAGGTGCATATCCAGGATGGACTTGCGCAGGAAAGTCTTGCCGCAGTTGGAGCAGTCGTAGAGCTTCTTCAGCCGGTGGACTCTCTGGTGCGACGTAAGGTTCGCTTTGTGACCGAAGGCCTTGCCGCACTCCGAGCACTTATGGGGCAGTCCTCGGCTATGGAGTCTTTGATGGAGGGGGACCCCCTTCACAAAGGCTGGGTTTTTACTGGGTCTCTCCTCCGGGATAAGAACGAGGCACCGGTTTTTCTTCTTCGGCTGCTTTTCCTGAGGACCTGGAACCTCGTCCGCTTCAGCAGTCCGGCCGGGCAACAATTGAGCCTTTTCTCCTGCCTGATCACCTTCCTGCATCTGAGAACCTTCCGGATTCCAGGCGATTTCTCTCAGGGCTTCGCACCTGGCTCTTTCTAAGTCTTCGTGTGTTTCACCTCCATCTTCCTTGGAGACAACGTCTGGAGCCGAGAGAGAGAGAGAGAGAGAGCAAAATGAAATACAGGCAGGTCTCAACTTACGGCACCGTTCCAAGTCAAAGGGGATGTCAGATTCACTTAGCAACCAGGTTACTAACTGGAGTGATTCCCTTACAGACACAGTCTCCTTAGAACGAAGTAAGAGAATGGCCCTAGCGTTGTGAGTTTTTCTGATTTAACATTTAGTCTTTCACTTTGTAACCTAGAATCACATTCAAAATGTGTGTGTGTGTGTATGTATGTATTTATTTATTTATTTATTTGTTTATTAAACTTTATGCCGCCCAACTCCCATAGGACTCTGGGCGACTCACAATCATAAAATACAAGTAATAAAAATCTAAAATCACAATAAAACATCTAAAACACATGCTTCCCATCGCCCGGTAAGGTCCCACAGAGAGGCCCTGCTCCGGATTCCGTCAGCTAGGCAGTGCCGGCTG